>DWAA01000057.1:0-23622 GCA_018237865.1 Styx infernalis | reverse complement strand
AAGCACGCTGATGAAGATCCTCGCGGGCGCCTATATTGCCACCAGCGGCGAAGTGCTGATTGACGGCGAGCCCTGGGTCATCAAAGGCCCCAAAGATGCCCTGAACGCGGGCATTACCCTGATTTACCAGGAAATGCAGCTCGCACCAAACCTCACCGTGGCGGAGAACATTTTCCTCGGCAGCGAACTGGCGCGCGGGGGCCTGGTGCAGCGCAAAGAGATGGTGCAGCAGGCACAGGCGGTGATTGACCGCCTCGGGGCGCAGTTTAACGCCACGGATCTGGTCATGAAGCTCACCATTGCCGAGCAGCAGCAGGTTGAGATTGCCCGCGCACTCCAGCGCAATAGCCGCATTCTGGTGATGGACGAACCCACCGCCGCCCTCTCCTCCCGCGAAACGCACCGCCTGTTTGAGCTGATTTTCCGCCTGCGCGATGAAGGTATGGCGATCGTCTACATCAGCCACCGTATGGCGGAAATTTACGAGCTGTCCGATCGGGTCAGCGTACTGCGCGACGGCCAGTACGTCGGTAGCCTGACGCGGGAAAACCTTAACGCCAGCGAGCTGGTCAAAATGATGGTTGGGCGGCCGCTTAGCGATCTGTTTAACAAAGAACGTGATATCCCGCTGGGCAGCCCTCGCCTCAACGTTCACCACCTGACGGACAGCGGCAAGGTGCAGCCCGTCAGCCTGCACGTGCGTTCCGGGGAAATCGTCGGCCTCGCCGGGCTGGTGGGCGCCGGGCGCTCGGAGCTAGCACAGCTGATCTTCGGCGTGCGCAAAGCGACGGGCGGCACGGTTGAGATCGACGGCGTGCCGGTCACCCTTCACTCTCCGCGCGAGGCGATTCAGCACGGCATCGGTTTCCTGACGGAAAACCGCAAGGAGCAGGGGCTGTTTCTCGAGCTGGCCGCGCAGGACAACATCACCATGGCCACGCTTGAGCGTGATGCCCACTTCGGCATGCTCGACCGCAAAAAAGCCCAGACCATTTCCGACGACGCCATCAGTCTGCTGAATATTCGGGTGCCCCACGCCCAGGTTCGCGCAGGGGGGCTTTCCGGCGGCAACCAGCAAAAGCTGCTGATTTCCCGCTGGGTTGCCATTGGTCCACGCATTCTGATCCTCGATGAGCCTACGCGCGGCGTGGACGTCGGCGCCAAAAGCGAGATCTACCGCATCATGAACCAGCTGGCCCGCCAGGGCGTGGCCATATTAATGATTTCCAGCGAGCTGCCCGAAGTGGTGGGCATGAGCGACCGGGTGTACGTCATGCGCGAAGGCAGCATTGCCGGCGAGCTGCTGCGCCACGACATTACGCAAGAAAATATTATGACCCTGGCTACCGGCGTGACCGAGGCCCATAAGAAAGAGGTTCACCATGACTAATTCAGGCACGCAGCCGGTGGCAAAATCCGCCTCGCTAAAAAAAGCCCTTTTCGGCGATTTACTGCAAACCGTCGGTATTTTGCCGATTTTGATACTGATCGTCGCCGTATTTGGCTTTGTCGCACCCAATTTCTTCACCGAATCCAACCTGCTTAATATCGCCCGCCAGTCGTCCATCAACATCGTGCTGGCAGCCGGGATGACCTTCATTATTCTGACCGGCGGTATCGACCTTTCCGTTGGCTCGATCCTCGGCACCACCGCCGTCACGGCGATGGTCGTTTCGCTGATGCCCGGCTGGGAAGGCCTGTCGATTCCGGCAGCGCTGCTGATGGGCACCGGGCTGGGGCTGTTTAACGGCATGCTGGTCGCCTGGGCGGGGCTGCCGCCGTTTATCGTCACGCTCGGCACCTATACCGCGCTGCGCGGCGCGGCTTATCTGCTGGCCGACGGCACAACGGTGATTAACTCCAACATCAACTTCGAGTGGATTGGTAACGCCTATCTCGGCCCGGTGCCGTGGCTGGTGGTTATCGCCCTGCTGGTGATTGCGGTGTGCTGGTTCATCCTGCGCCGCACCACGCTGGGCGTTCATATCTACGCGGTGGGCGGCAACATGCAGGCGGCTCGTCTGACCGGTATCAAAGTGTGGATGGTGCTGCTGTTTGTGTACGGCATGAGCGGGCTGCTTTCCGGGCTGGGCGGCATCATGAGCGCGTCACGCCTTTACAGCGCCAACGGCAACCTCGGCGTGGGCTACGAGCTCGATGCCATCGCCGCCGTTATTCTCGGCGGAACCAGTTTCGTGGGCGGGATTGGCACCATCACCGGCACGCTGGTGGGGGCGCTGATTATCGCCACGCTCAACAACGGCATGACGCTGATGGGCGTCTCCTATTTCTGGCAATTGGTGATCAAAGGGGCGGTGATCATCATAGCGGTGCTGATCGACAAATACCGTACCCGTCACCATCAAAGTGCATAACAACAAAACCCTACCCTACGAGTGAGGAAAACAGCATGCGTTTGAAACCCATAGTTACTGCGTTACTGGCTGGTGCAATGATCGCAGGCGCGCCGTTTGCCCAGGCGAAAGAGTTAAAGTCTATCGGCGTGACGGTGGGCGACCTCGCCAACCCGTTCTTCGTGCAAATAACCAAGGGCGCCGAGCTGGAAGCGCGCAAGCTCGCAGGCGACAACGTTAAGGTAACGCTGGTCTCCAGCGGCTACGATCTCGGCCAGCAGGTGGCGCAGATTGATAACTTTATCGCCGCGAAGGTGGACATGATCATCCTTAACGCCGCAGATTCCAAAGGGATCGGCCCGGCGGTAAAACGTGCGAAAGACGCCGGGATCGTCGTTGTCGCGGTCGACGTCGCGGCTGACGGCGCCGACGCCACGATCACCTCCGACAACACCCAGGCAGGGCAAATGGCCTGTAAGTACATCTCCGACCGCCTGAAAGACAAAGGCAACGTAGTTATCATCAACGGGCCGCCGGTTTCTGCCGTGCAAAACCGCGTTGAAGGCTGCGAAACCGAATTCAAAAAACACCCGGACATTAAGATCCTCTCTTCTAATCAGAATGCTAAAGGCAGCCGTGAAGGTGGTCTGGAAGTGATGACCTCGCTGCTGGCGGCGAATCCGAAGATCGACGGCGTATTTGCGATCAACGATCCAACGGCGATCGGCGCCGATCTGGCGGCGAAACAGGCGCAGCGTAACGAGTTCTTTATTGTCGGCGTGGACGGCAGTCCGGACGGCGAAGAAGCCCTGAAACGCGGCGGCAGCTCGCTGTTTGTAGCAACGCCCGCGCAGGATCCGCAGGTGATGGCGGCAAAAGCGGTCGAGATTGGCTATGACATCTTGCAGGGCAAACCCGCGCCGAAAGGCCCGGTGCTGATCCCGGTGACGATGATCGATAAAAACAATATCGGCAGCTACAAAGGGTGGACGGTGAAGTAATTTGCCCCTTGCCCCGCCCCCCTCCCCAATGGGGAGAGGGCCAGGGCGAGGGTCCACATCAAAGGGAGGCCAGATGAAACGCTCCGAGGTTAACCAGTACCTGAATGAAACCCGGCAGTTTTTTGCCCGCCACGACATCCAGCTGCCGCCGTTCGCCGGTTTCTCGCCGCAAAAATGGCAGCAGCTTAACCCCCGCAGCTGGCAGGAAGTGTTTGATCTGAAGCTCGGCTGGGACATCACTGACTTCGGCGGCAGCGATTTTCTTACCCTGGGACTCACGCTGTTTACCCTGCGCAACGGCTCCCACGAAGGTACGCCCTACGCCAAAACCTACGCCGAAAAAGTCATGCACGTCCGTGAAAACCAGATGACACCGATGCATTTTCACTGGAGCAAACAGGAAGACATCATCAACCGCGGCGGCGGTAATTTGATTGTCGAACTGTGGCATTCCGATCCGTTTGAACAGCCGGACGAATCGGACATCACGGTGGTGATAGACGGCTGTCGCCAGACGCACGCGGCGGGCAGCCGTCTGCGCCTTTCGCCGGGGGAAAGCATCAGCCTGGTGCCCGAGATGTACCACAGCTTTTGGGGCGAGCCCGGCTACGGCGACGTGCTGGTCGGTGAAGTTTCAATGGTCAACGATGACGATCACGACAACCGCTTTTTAAAGCCCCTCAAGCGCTTCAGTAGCCTCAGCGAAGACGCCGCCCCGGAGCTGCTTTTATGCCACGAGTACCGCCGGTTTCTCTAACCAGAAAGCTTTGCGGCAGCAAGCGCAGAAGCGGCAACGGCCGCTTTGCCTCTGGCAAGCATCGTGCGTTCATAATCGGCAATGCCGGACAGCCCTTTGCCGTTTAACGCGGTCACAAGATCGGCGGCATCCGTTAGCGCAGTATTGGCGCCTATGCCGCCAGCCGGGCTCATGGCATGTACCGCATCCCCCAGCAGCGTGACGTTTCCGGGCTGCCAGGCAATGTCAGGATTGCCATAACGAACCGGATGCGCTGCAGCATGTTCAGGCAAAGTGCCTTGAATGAGCGTTTGCAGCGCTGGCGGCAGCCTCAGGCAGGCGAGAGGGGCATCTAACCTTGTTCGGGAGCCGATAAGCGCCCAGTAGAGATAATCCTCTACCGGCGTAATCATGCAGCCGGAAGCCGCTGGCGCCGGATGAAAGCGCATTTCATCGACAATAGCGCTAAAGCCATCGCAGAACACCACGTTTGTCCCTGCGTAAGGTGACTTTTGCACCGTTAAAGCGCTTTTGCCATAAAGACAAAGATACCCTGAATCTACCGGCGTGGCCTCGGGAGCCAGCTGCGCCCTGACCCGGGAATTCACGCCGTCCGCCCCGACCAGAAGCTGACAGCTCGCCGCAGCCGCTTCAGCAAACCTCAGCCCTATCCGCCCCTCACTTTCTTGGCGGTAAGCCTCCAGGGCGTGACCGTAGCGGACGGATTTCTCAAGGCCGCACATCAGGATTTCCCGCAGCGTCAGGCGATGAATGCTTAAATCCGCAGCTTCATCAGCTTCATTCCCCGCCTGATGCCAGCTCTCCGGCTGACGCCCGGTAACCTCTTCTCCCACGTGATCCAGAAAACGCCCTGCCGTGCTGGTGACGGAGGCCGTTTGAAGGAAAAGCTGATAAAGCGCGGGCGGCAAGACTTTCGCCAGCGCCTTTTGACCTTGCGCATCAATGCGTATCCGGTAGCCCTGAACGCGGCTGTCGGGCGCCGGATCAGCCTCGTAAACGGTGGCGCGAATCCCGCAGCCTTTAAGACCCTGAGCCAGCGCCAGCCCGCCCAGCCCTGCACCAACAATCGCAACGTTTAAAGTACTCATGAGGCTTCCTCTGTGGCCTGATTTAGGTTCCACAAAAGAGTTGCACGGCGTGCCAGCGCAAGGATAACGTTATACGGACGATAAAGCGTGAAAACTGGCCACAATGAATATTCTTCCTCAGGCAGCGGCACCCAATTACAGCGAATGGCTCAGCGGCCCGGCGCTGATTGCGCTTGAAGGCAGCATCGAACCAGACGGTGAATATTTGCTCGGCACGCGCGAGGTGGCGTGGCATCAGCATCTGCGTGGCCAGGTGTTTTGCGTTGAGTCTGGTTTACTGCACGTTCACACCGAAAGCGGCGCCTGGTTTCTTCCCCCTCATCGTGCCAGCTGGCTTCCGCCTGGGGTTATCCATAAAGTCAGCATCAGCGGAGCCGTAAAAGGCTGGACGCTGCTGATTGCGCCCGAAAGCTGCACCAGCCTGCCGGATAAACCCTGCGTGATTGCCGTGACGGAGGTGCTGCATGCCCTCGCGTGCAGAGCCTGCGGATGGGATAAACAGGCGGCCCCCAAACCGGAGCAGCAGCGCATGGCCGCCGTTATTTATGACGAGATTTGTCGCGCTCCGCACGAGGCTTTGCATTTGCCCATGCCAGCGGACCCGAGGCTGAAAAAAGTGGCGAATGCGCTGCTGGCAAACCCAGGAGATGAAAGAACTTTGGAGGCATGGGCGGCATTCGGTGCCATTTCTCCACGCACCCTCCGCCGCCTGTTTGTGGCGGAGACCGGCCTGAATTTCGCCCAATGGCGCAGGCAGGTCAAACTCACCCACGGGCTGGATAAGCTCGCGCAGGGTTCGTCGGTGGCGAAAGTTTCAGATTATCTTGGCTACGCTTCGCCCGGTAATTTTATTCTTATGTTCAGAAACGCCTTTGGCATCTCCCCGGCACGCTACTTTTCAACGGGGAAATAGCTGCGCTATGAAACATTATTTTCGCCGTGGGTAACGTCAGCGGCAAACACATAGCCCACGCCGCGAATGGTGCGGATTAGCGTTGGCTGATGCGGATTCATCTCAATTTTGCGCCGCAGCCGCATGATCAACACGTCGATGGTGCGGTCAAACACTTCGAGGCTTTCGCTGTGGGTTAGCTCAAGCAGCTTTTCCCGCGACAGCACCTTCCTGGCATTTTGTGCCAGCGAAAGCAGCAGACCATATTCCCCCTGGGTCAGGTCGACCTGCTGCTGCCGGGCGTTCATCAGCTGGCAGCGATCGGTATCCAGCCACCAGCCGTTAAACTGCAGTCCGCTGGTTTTCGTCGGGCTGCTTTCTACGGCCAGCGCCCCGCTGCGCCTGAGCACCGCTTTCACCCGCGCAACGACGACGCGACCGTTAAAAGGCTTTGCGATGTAGTCATCAGCGCCCATTTCCAGGCCTACCACCACGTCGGACTCACTGCCCATGCCGGTGAGCATCACCACCGGCAAAGAAGGACGCAGCTTCTGCACCTGCTGCAGCACCAGCAGGCCGTTGGTATCCGGCAGCATCATATCCAGCAAAATAAGCGATATAGAGGGTTCAGCCGCCACGATCTGCAGCGCGTCATTGCCGCGATGGCAGACCAGCACGTCAAAAACGTGTTCACTGAGCACCTCGCGCAGCACGTCGCAAATAGCCGTATCGTCATCCACCACCAGGATTGCAGGTTTCATTATTTTCTCCGGAGGTGAGGAGGTTCTTTTTAGTGTGATCGATTGTTGATTGCGCGCCGTAGAAAGAACACAGATCCGTGCGGAATTTTCTATCACTGTCACACATGCCCGTCAGTTCGACACGTCATTTATGACGAAATCTCCGGCCTTTCGTCAGCCCGCTCGCCAGACGCCCGCCAAACCCGCGCCAATACCCCTGTGTTCTATATGGCATAGATAATGCATTCAGAGGCACAGCGACGCGGTTTGCTTTTATCGCCGCACTTAAATGACAGCATTGACTGGAGCAACATGATGAAAAAAGTCGTCACGGTTTGCCCCTATTGCGCCTCGGGTTGCAAGATAAACCTGGTGGTGGATAACGGCAAAATCGTCAAGGCGGAAGGCGCACAGGGTAAGACCAACCAGGGCGACCTGTGCCTGAAGGGTTATTACGGTTGGGATTTTATCACCGACACCAAAATCCTTACCCCGCGTTTAAAATCCCCGATGATTCGCCGCGAGCGCGGCGGCAAGCTGGAAGCCGTTTCCTGGGATGAAGCGCTGGATTACGTCAGCTCACGCCTGAGCGAGATCAAAACCAAGTATGGCCCGAACGCCATTCAAACCACCGGCTCTTCACGCGGGACCGGTAACGAAACCAACTATGTAATGCAAAAATTTGCGCGCGCCGTTATTGGAACCAATAACGTCGATTGCTGCGCACGTGTCTGACACGGCCCTTCGGTTGCAGGTCTGCACCAGTCGGTCGGTAATGGCGCGATGAGTAACTCCATCGTCGAGATTGAGGATACTGATTTAGTCTTTGTGTTCGGGTACAACCCGGCAGATTCACACCCTATCGTGGCTAATCGCGTGATCAAGGCGAAGCAGAAAGGGGCACAGATTATCGTTGTCGATCCGCGCAAAATTGAGACCGCGCGCATTGCCGATATGCATTTGAGGCTACGCAACGGCTCTAATATCGCGCTGCTCAACGCGATTGGCCACGTCATTATTGAAGAGAATCTTTACAACCACGCTTTCGTCGCCTCCCGTACCGAGGGCTTCGAGGAGTACCGTAAAATCGTTGAAGGCTACACGCCGGAATCCGTAGAAGAAATCACTGGCGTCAGCGCCGGGGAAATCCGTGCGGCGGCTCGCATGTACGCCAAAGCCAAAACCGCCACCATCCTGTGGGGCATGGGCGTGACCCAGTTCTACCAGGGCGTGGAAACCGTGCGCTCGCTCACCAGCCTGGCGCTGATGACCGGCAACCTCGGCAAGCCTAACGTTGGCGTGAACCCGGTTCGCGGCCAGAACAACGTCCAGGGAGCCTGTGATATGGGCGCGCTGCCGGATATGTTCCCTGGCAACCAGTACGTTCGTGACGAGGCAACCCGCAGCAAATTTGCTGACGCCTGGGGCGTTGACGCGCTGCCGGACGCTAACGGTTATCGCATCAGCGAACTGCCGCACCGCGTCGAACACGGAGAAGTCCGTGCCGCCTATATTATGGGTGAAGATCCGCTGCAAACCGACGCCGAGCTTTCTGCAGTGCGCAAAGCGTTTGCCGGACTTGAGCTGGTGATTGTGCAGGACATCTTCATGACCAAAACCGCCGCCGAGGCCGACGTTATCTTACCGTCAACCTCGTGGGGCGAGCATGAAGGGGTCTTCACCGCCGCCGACCGTGGCTTCCAGCGCTTCTTTAAGGCGGTTGAACCGAAGTGGGATCTCAAAACGGACTGGCAGATTATCAGCGAAATCGCCACCCGCATGGGCTACCCGATGCGCTACAGCAACACCCAGGAAATTTGGGACGAGCTGCGCCATCTGTGCCCGGACTTCTACGGCGCAACCTACGAGAAGATGGGCGAGCTGGGCTATATCCAGTGGCCTTGCCGTGATACTTCCGACGCGGATCAGGGGACTTCCTATCTTTACGAGAGCAAGTTCGAGCGTCCAAACGGGCTGGGCCAGTTCTTCACCTGCGACTGGGCACCGCCTATCGATCGCATCACCGACGAGTACCCGATGGTGCTTTCCACTGTGCGTGAAGTCGGCCACTACTCCTGCCGTTCAATGACCGGGAACTGTGCCGCGCTGGCAGCGCTTGCCGATGAGCCGGGCTATGCACAAATCCACGTCGAAGATGCCGCGCGCCTGGGCATTGAAGATGAGGCGTTGATTTGGGTTAATTCGCGTAAAGGCCGGGTTATCACCCGTGCTGCGGTCAGCGAGCGTCCGAATAAAGGCGCGGTGTACATGACCTACCAGTGGTGGATTGGCGCCTGTAATGAGCTGGTGACGGAGAATCTGAGCCCGATAACCAAAACGCCGGAGTACAAGTACTGCGCCGTGCGCGTCGAGCCGATTGCCGATCAGCAGGCCGCCGAGCAGTATGTGATTGATGAGTACAGCAAGCTGAAGGCCCGGCTGCGCGAAAGCGCGATGGGGTAAAACATTCCCCTCACCCTCTTCCCTTTGGGGAGAGGGTGAGGGGCTTTACTTAACTGCTCGCTTTACTGTCAAATTTGCCAAAAAGCTCACGCTCATAGGCCTGGGCTTTTTTATGGTCAAATTTGTGTTCCCACTTGGCGATAACCAGCACCGCCAGCGCGTTGCCGACCACGTTCAGCGCGGTACGTGCCATATCCAGAATACGGTCAACCCCGGCAATAAACGCCAGCCCTTCCAGCGGAATACCAACGCTGCCAAGCGTGGCCAGCAGCACCACGAAGGAGACGCCCGGCACGCCGGCAATCCCTTTTGAGGTCACCATCAGCGTCAACACCAGAATGATTTCCTGCCACAGCGACAGTTCGATACCGTACAGCTGGGCGATAAAGATCGCCGCGATACTCTGATACAGCGTGGAGCCATCAAGGTTAAACGAGTAGCCGGTCGGCACCACGAAGCTGGTGATCGACGCCGGAGCGCCATAGGCTTCCATCTTCTCGATGATGCGCGGCAGCACGCTCTCGGAGCTGGCGGTAGAGAACGCCAGAATCAGCTCGTCTTTCAGAATGCGCATCAGAATGGTGATTTTCAGCCCGCACATGCGCGCCACCGCGCCCAGCACGATAAACGCGAAGAAGGCTATCGCCACGTAAACCAGCACCACCAGCTTCAGCAGCGGCCAAAGCGAGGCAAAACCGAAGTTAGCCACGGTCACCGAGATCAGCGCAAAGACGCCGACCGGCGCATAGCGCATCACCATGTGCGTCACTTTGAACATGGTTTCAGAGATGGAGCGGAAGACGGTCACCAGCGGTTCACGGTGGGTCGCAGGCAGCGACGACAGCCCAAGGCCAAACAGAACCGAGAAGAAGATGATCGGCAGCATCTCGCCCTTCGCCATCGACGCGATGATGTTGGTGGGCACGAGCGAAAGGATGGTCCCCATCAGGCCGTGAGAATGGCTTTGCACATCCTGGGCAGTATGCTGGTATTTCGAAATATCCACGGTAGCAAGCTGCGACATATCTATGCCGTGGCCCGGCTGGAATACATTCGCAAGCGTAATGCCCAGAATGATGGCAACCGTCGTGATCACTTCGAAATAAATGATGGTTTTTGCCCCGATGCGGCCAAGCTGTTTGGCGTCGCCAACGCCCGCGATCCCAACCACCAGAGTGGAAATCACAATCGGCACGACGATCATTTTGATCAGGTGGATAAAGATATCGCCCGCCGGTGACAGCAGGTTAGCGACCAGCCATTCACGGCTATCACTTTGATAATGAAGAAAGCTTCCCAGGATAATGCCCAGCACCAGCGCCAGTAAAATTTGCCAGGCCAGGCTGATTTTAAAGTTTTTCATAACGACTGCAGTTCCTCAAAAAAACGCCATTCCCATGCTGTTGACTCAGGAGAAGATCACAAACTGAAAGGGGGTATGACAAACATCAGGTGTTAAGCGGGGTTTTTTAAAACACCGTATCAGTATCATCCAGACAGCCTGCTGCGCAACCCTTCATTTTCAAGGTTATATGCTTCCATAACGCACATAGGTAGGATTTTTCCCAACATGATGGATATAACTTATTGTTATGGAAAAAAATTTATTATTTATTTTTAGACTTAAAACACAAAGGTAATTATTTCTTATGATTCATCTGTTTGAACATTTTTTGCGCGATTATTTTAATGCGTGATCTGTCGCCCAAAAAGTAAACAAAGCTGTAAATACCCCTACAATTAACGTTTGTGTGACATATTATTAACATCCTAAAGGAGAAAAAAAGCCATGAGCCAAGTACACAAACACGCTATTCCCGCAAACATTGCGGACCGTTGCCTGATAAACCCGGAGCAGTACCAGACCCTGTATCAACAGTCGATACGTGAGCCCGATGCGTTTTGGGGTGAACAAGGGAAAATCCTCGACTGGATCAAGCCATATCAAAAGGTGAAAAATACCTCTTTTGCGCCGGGAAACATCTCTATCAAGTGGTATGAGGACGGTACGCTGAATTTAGCCGCGAACTGCCTCGACCGACACCTGGAAGAGCGAGGCGATCAAACCGCCATTATCTGGGAAGGCGATGACGCGACCCAGAGCAAAAATATTACCTACCGCGAGCTGCATCGCGATGTCTGTCGTTTTGCCAATACGTTGGTCGAGCTGGGCATTAAGAAAGGCGATGTTGTCGCGATTTATATGCCGATGGTGCCGGAGGCTGCCGTTGCCATGCTGGCCTGCGCGCGTATTGGTGCCGTGCATTCCGTGATCTTCGGCGGTTTCTCGCCGGAAGCCGTCGCCGGACGCATCATCGACTCCAGCTCCCGTCTGGTGATCACCGCCGACGAAGGCGTGCGCGCCGGGCGTTCAATCCCGTTGAAAAAGAACGTGGATGACGCGCTTAAAAACCCAAATGTGAAAACCGTAGAGCACGTTATTGTGCTTAAACGCACCGGCGGCAAAATCGACTGGCACCAGAACCGCGACCTGTGGTGGAACGAGCTGGTAGGAAAGGCCAGCGACCAGCACCAGCCGGTGGAAATGAACGCCGAAGATCCGCTGTTCATCCTTTACACCTCCGGCTCTACCGGCAAGCCAAAGGGCGTGCTGCACACCACCGGTGGCTATCTGGTCTATGCCGCAACCACCTTTAAGTATGTCTTCGACTACCATCCAGGCGATGTCTACTGGTGTACCGCAGACGTGGGCTGGGTCACCGGACACAGCTACCTGCTTTACGGCCCGCTGGCCTGCGGCGCAATCACGCTGATGTTTGAGGGCGTGCCTAACTGGCCGAAGCCGAACCGCATGGCGCAGGTGGTCGACAAGCATAAGGTGAATATTCTCTACACCGCGCCAACCGCCATCCGTGCGCTAATGGCCGAAGGGGATAAGGCGACCGAAGGCACCGATCGCTCCTCCCTGCGCATTCTTGGCTCCGTAGGCGAGCCGATCAACCCGGAAGCCTGGGAGTGGTACTGGAAGCGCATCGGCAATGAAAAATGCCCGGTGATGGACACCTGGTGGCAGACGGAAACCGGCGGCTTCATGATAACCCCGCTGCCTGGCGCGACCGAGCTGAAAGCCGGTTCTGCTACCCAGCCGTTCTTCGGCGTTCAGCCTGCGCTGGTCGATAACGAAGGCAATCCACAGCCGGGCGCAACCGAAGGCAACCTGACCATTACCGATTCCTGGCCGGGCCAGGCGCGCACGCTGTTTGGCGACCATGAACGCTTCGAACAGACCTACTTCTCCACCTTCAAAAACATGTATTTCAGCGGTGACGGCGCGCGCCGTGACGAAGACGGTTATTACTGGATAACTGGCCGCGTAGACGACGTGCTGAACGTCTCCGGCCACCGCCTTGGTACCGCAGAGATCGAATCGGCGCTGGTGTCCCATCCGAAGATTGCCGAAGCCGCCGTGGTTGGTATTCCGCACAACATTAAAGGCCAGGCGATTTACGCCTACGTAACGCTGAACCACGGCGAAGAGCCGACGCCGGAGCTGTATACCGAAGTGCGTAACTGGGTGCGCAAAGAGATAGGCCCGCTTGCCACGCCGGATGTGCTGCACTGGACCGACTCGCTGCCAAAAACCCGCTCCGGTAAAATCATGCGCCGCATCCTGCGCAAGATTGCCTCCGGCGACACCAGTAACCTGGGCGATACCTCAACCCTCGCCGATCCTGGCGTCGTCGAAAAACTGCTGGAAGAAAAGCAGGCTTTAACCATGCCTTCGTAACCTTGTTTTACCCCTCTCCCGTTCAGGGAGAGGGAATAACTACAAATCCCTACCCTACAAAAACCTCTGGAGATTCTGTGATGAATGACACCATTTATCAGCGGATAGAAAGCAGTGCGCATTTCAGGGAGTTGGTTTCTAAAAGGCAACGGTTTGCCGCCATTCTGTCACTGATTATGTTAGTGATTTACGTTGGTTTTATTTTGCTGATTGCCTTCGCACCCGCATGGCTCGGTACCCCGCTTCATGCCGGGACCAGCGTCACGCGAGGTATCCCTATCGGGATAGGCGTTATCGTTATCTCTTTCCTGCTCACCGGGATTTATGTCTGGCGTGCTAACGGCGAGTTTGACCGCCTGAACAATGAAGTCCTGCGTGAAGTGGGGGTTAAATGAAACGTTTGCTTGCGGCCTTTGCCGCTCTGCTGCCCGCCAGTGCCTTCGCCGCCGATGCGATAACCGGTGACGTGCAGCGCCAGCCAACCAACTGGCAGGCGATCATCATGTTCCTGATTTTCGTCGCCCTGACGCTGTATATCACTTACTGGGCGTCCAAACGCGTTCGCTCCCGCAGCGACTATTACACCGCTGGCGGCAATATCACCGGATTTCAGAATGGCCTGGCGATTGCCGGTGATTTTATGTCGGCCGCCTCGTTCCTCGGGATTTCCGCGCTGGTGTATACCTCGGGCTACGATGGCCTGATTTATTCGCTGGGCTTCCTGGTCGGCTGGCCAATTATTCTGTTCCTGATTGCCGAGCGCCTGCGTAACCTGGGGCGCTATACCTTCGCCGACGTGGCGTCTTATCGTCTCAAGCAGGGGCCAATCCGTACGCTGTCCGCCTGCGGTTCACTGGTCGTGGTCGCCCTTTACCTGATTGCCCAGATGGTGGGTGCTGGTAAGCTTATCGAGCTACTGTTTGGCCTGAACTACCACGTAGCCGTGGTGCTGGTGGGCGTGCTGATGGTGATGTACGTCCTGTTCGGCGGCATGCTGGCCACCACGTGGGTACAGATAATCAAGGCCGTGCTGCTGCTGTTGGGCGCAAGCTTCATGGCGTTTATGGTGATGAAACACGTCGGCTTTAGCTTCAATAATTTGTTCAATGAAGCGATGGCGGTTCACCCTAAAGGCGCGGCTATTATGAGCCCGGGCGGGCTGGTGAAAGACCCTATTTCCGCGCTGTCTCTCGGCCTCGGACTAATGTTTGGTACCGCCGGCTTGCCGCATATTCTGATGCGTTTCTTCACCGTGAGCGACGCCCGCGAGGCGCGTAAAAGCGTATTTTACGCCACCGGTTTTATGGGTTACTTCTATATCCTGACCTTTATCATCGGCTTTGGTGCAATCATGTTAGTGGGTGCTAACCCAGCGTTCAAAGACGCGGCGGGTGCGCTGATTGGCGGCAACAATATGGCGGCGGTTCACCTTGCCGACGCGGTGGGCGGTAACCTGTTCCTCGGCTTTATCTCTGCGGTCGCCTTCGCCACCATCCTCGCGGTGGTAGCCGGGTTAACGCTGGCGGGGGCTTCTGCGGTGTCTCACGATCTCTACGCTAACGTTTTCCGTAAAGGTGCCTCCGAACGTGATGAGCTAAAAGTGTCGAAAATCACCGTTTTGGTGCTCGGCGTGGTGGCGATCTTGCTGGGTATTCTGTTTGAAAAACAGAACATTGCCTTCATGGTAGGGTTGGCGTTCTCCATTGCCGCAAGCTGTAACTTCCCGATTATCCTGCTGTCAATGTACTGGTCTAAGCTGACCACCCGCGGCGCAATGATCGGCGGCTGGCTTGGCCTGCTGACCGCGGTGGTGCTGATGATTCTTGGCCCAACAATCTGGGTGCAAATTCTCGGCCACGAAAAAGCGGTCTTCCCATACGAGTACCCGGCGCTGTTCTCGATCCTGCTTGCGTTTGTCGGTATCTGGCTGTTCTCAATTACCGATAACACGCCGGAAGGTAAGCTGGAGCGTGAGAAGTTCCGCGCGCAGTTTATTCGCTCTCAAACCGGCATCGGTATCGATCAGGGGCGGGCTCACTAGTTAGTAAGCACTTACCGGGGGTATGCCTGCCCCGGTAGGTTAAAACATCAGCCAGCTGACCAGCGGCGCGACCAGAACCGTCACCACGCCGGACAGCATCATCACCAGGCTGGCAATCACCCCTTCCTGCGGCCCCAGCTCGTAAGAGCGAGCGGTGCCCGCACCGTGAGAAGCCGCGCCAAAACCCGCGCCTTTGGCTATTCCTTCCCTTATCGACAGCCGCAGGAACAGCACGTCGCCCACGGCCATACCGAACACGCCGGTAATCACCACAAATAGCGCCACCAGTTCAGGCTCGCCGCCGATGGGTTTAGCGGCCGCAAGAGCAAAAGGCGTGGTAATTGAGCGCACCGCAAGGCTGCGCTGGATGCCGTCCGGCAGGGTGAATAAGCGGGCCAGCCAAATCGAGCTGGTGACGGCCACAACCATAGCGGTCAGCACGCCTGCGGAAAGCGACATCCAGTGGCGTTTAATCACCCGGAGGTTGTCATAAACCGGTACGGCAAAGGCGATAGTGGCAGGCCCAAGCAGCCACAGCAGCCAGTGCGCTTCCCCCATGTAGTTGCTGTAAGAGATATGGCCGATGACAAGCATCGCCACCAGCAGTACCGGCGTAAACACCAGCGGCATCAGCGGCAGTTTGCGAAAACGGCGATACAGTCGTTTATTGGCGAAGTAGAAAACCAGCGTCACCACCAGGCACAGCACGCTGAGCTGGAAATTAGTCATTACGGGACTGCCTGCGGGCTTCACGAGCCAGCTCAAAGCGGTAGACTTTTTCCACCACAAAGGCCGTACTGCCGAGCACCAGCACGGTGCTGACCGCAATCACGGCAAAAATCCGCCAGCCTTCCACCATCAGCAGCTGCGAGTAGTTCACCACGGCCACAACCGCCGGGACAAAGAACAGCAGCATCTCGGCCAGCAGCCACTTAGACCCTTCCCTGACCCATTTCAGCGGCACGACACGGCAGATAATCAACGCCAGCAGCAGCAACATCCCCACCAGATTCGCGGGCAGCGGCAGGTGCCCCCACGTGACCAACTGTTCGGCAAAAACAAAAAGTCCGGCGTACAGGGCAACCTGTACGGGGACACGCAGGCTATGCATTACAGCAGGCGTAAAACGGCCCAACGCCAAAGCCATGATCGGTGCTCCAGAAAAAATAACAGCCCCGATTATAGAGAGCGGTTCATCGCTACTGAAATGAATTAAAATCATTGCAGGTATAGTCAACAGGAATAGTTATGGACATCAGAACGCTGCGTTATTTCGTTGAGGTAGTCCGCCAGCAAAGCTTCACACGTGCGGCGGAGAAGATGTTCGTCACGCAGCCCACCATCAGTAAAATGCTGCGCAACCTCGAGGATGAGCTGAACTGTACGCTGCTGATTCGCGACGGCCGCCGTCTGCTGCTGACCGACACCGGCCAGGTGGTGTTCCAGCGCGGGCTGGCCATTCTCGCCGAGTTTCGCCAGCTCGAGGCCGAGCTTAGCGACATAAAGCAGCTCACCAACGGCGTGCTGCGCCTCGGTATCCCGCCGATGGTCGGCACCCTGATGACCGGCCCGATAGGCGTTTATCAGCATCGCTACCCCGGCGTGGAATTCAAGATTTCCGAGTTTGGCGGCCTGACGGTGCAGCAGGCGGTGCTGAACGGCGACCTGGATCTGGCGGTGACGGCGATGCCGATAGAAGACGAAGACGCGCTGACGGTGATGCCGCTGTTCCGCCATCCGCTGTGCGTGCTGGTGCCCCGCTCCGGCCCGTGGATTGGCCGCACAAGCGTTGATCCAGCCGAGCTGGCCAAGCACCCGCTGCTTATCTACAACGAAGATTTCTCTCTAAGCCGCCAGCTTATGCAGCTGTTTGCCGACAGCGGCTTTACGCCGCGTATCGCGGTGCGCAGCGGCCAGTGGGACTTCCTGGCGGCGATGGTTCAGGGCGGCGTGGGGATTGCCGTACTGCCGGAGCCCATTTGCCGCAAACTCGACCACACGACGCTGATGTGGCTGCCGCTAAACAGCACTCTGAGCTGGCAATTAGGGATGATTTGGCGTGAAGGCGTTTATATTTCGCAGAGCGCACAGGCGTGGATTGATTGCTGCAGGGAGTTCTGGCCGGAAGTGGAAACCGGCCAGAGCTAGCGGGTTACTCTTTTTCGATCAGCAGCGCTTCCAGCAGGTCGAGGTCGTGCAGGAGTTTCTGCAGGGTCTCGTTGCTGATTTGCTGCGTGGCGCGCAGATGGTAAAGCTCGGCGCGCTCTGAACGCAGCGCCGTCAGGCGGAAGCGGCGCTCCAGGTTCTCTTCAAGCTCGCTGCTCTCGACGTCATTGCGCCCGTCAGCGCGGCGGCGTAGGTTGCCGATAACCCGCGAACTCACCTCTTTCAGCAGCTGATCGTCGATGTTTTCATTGCTGTCGACGGCCAGCCGTTCCTCCATTTTCTGAATAGCGACAATCGCCACTTCAGCCGTCGCGGAGCGGGCAAGGCGCTCTTCTTTGCGCGCCAGAGACTTGTCCCCGACCTCAACGTTTCGCAGCAGGATCGGCAGCATGATGACCCCGGCAAACAGCGAGAACAGGATCACGCCCGCGGAGAGAAAAATCAGCTCATAGCGCGCCGGGAACGGCGTGCCGTCGTTCAGAAACAGCGGAATAGAAAGCACACCGGCCAGGGTAATCGCCCCGCGCACGCCGGCGAATGAGGCAATGCCCAGCTCGCGGGTGGTGAAGGAGCCAAACTCCAGCGGGCGTTTTTTCATAAAGCGCAGGCTGATGCGCTTCATCGACCACAGCCACAGGAAACGCACCGCAATCAGCGCGAAATAAATCATCGCGACGTCGAGGAATAGCATCCACAGCTCAACGTTCGGATCGGCATTGGCCGCCGCAACGGACGTCTCGAGAATACCCGGCAGCTGCAGGCCCAACAGCAGGAAGACCATGCCGTTAAACACGAATTCCAGCATTGCCCAGACGCTGTTCGCACGCAGCCGCATGGTCAACGGGGCGCTGCGCAGCACGCCGGAACGGGTAATCGTCATCCCCGCGGCAACCGCCGCCAGGATACCGGAAACCCCGATGTGTTCGGCAATCAGATAGGACGCGAACGGTAACAGCAGCAGCAGCAAAATTTGCGTTGCCGGTTCGTCACCGCTCCAGCGGCTCATCAGGCGCAGCGACTTGCCATAAAGCCAGCTGACCGCGATACCCGCCAGCAGGCCGCCTACGGCAACCTTGAAGAATTCGAGCGATGCACCTCCAACGCTGAAGGCCATCGCCCCAATGGCCACCGCCACCGCAAGCTTCAGGGAAACCAGGCCGGAGGCGTCGTTCATCAACGCCTCGCCCTGCAAAATCCCCATAATTTTCTTAGGAATTCGTCCTTCACCGACGATACCGGAAAGCGCCACGGCGTCCGTCGGAGAGAGCACTGCGGCCAGCGCAAAAGCAGGCACCAGCGGAATACCCGGCACGAGGAAGTAAATCAGGAACCCGATACCGACCACGGTAACCAGCACCAGCACCAGCGCCAGGCCAATAATCTCCCGGCCATGGTTGAGAAATTCATGGGTCGGCGTTTTCCAGCCGTCGGCAAACAGCAGCGGCGGAATGAACAGCACCAGGAACAGCTCAGGGTCAAATTCGACGTGCAGGCCAAAGTGAGGCCAGGCGAGCAGCGCACCAATGGCGATTTGCATTAACGGCAGCGGGATCTGAAACGGCAACATACGTGTTACCACCCCAGAGAGGGAGACCACGAGGGTCATAATCAAGATTGTGAAGAAAATTTCCATGTTTTCCCTGAACGTGATGTGTGGTGTGAAGCGTCACCTTTGGAGATTGTTTTAATAATAAAACAACTTTTTTCATCACATTGGAACCGGAAATACCCGAAGCGGGTAAAAGCGGCGGGTTACAGAGCGCAACCCGCACGAATTGAAAATCAGATAGCCCAGCCACCGGCGTAGAACGCCACCAGCGCAACGGCAATAACCACGGTGCCGATGTTCAGCTTGCGCCATTCGCCGGACACGACGCGGCCAATCACCAGAGAAGCAAAGCCGATCATGATGCCGGTAACGATGTTACAGGTCAGCACGATGAATACCGCAGTAATCAGCCCGGCCATCGCATCAACGAAGTCCGCAAAGTCGATTTTAGCGACGTTGCTCAGCATCAGCAGGCCAACATACATCAGAGCTGGTGCCGTGGCGTAAGCCGGTACCAGATACGAGAGCGGCGACAGGAACAGGATCAGCAGGAACAGCACGCCAACGGTGATAGCGGTCAGGCCGGTTTTGCCGCCTGCTGCCGTACCCGCTGCGGATTC
This sequence comes from Styx infernalis, assembly GCA_018237865.1. Classification (NCBI taxonomy): domain Eukaryota; kingdom Metazoa; phylum Arthropoda; class Insecta; order Lepidoptera; family Riodinidae; genus Styx; species Styx infernalis. The sequence goes on along the minus strand of DWAA01000057.1, from coordinate 4,203 downwards.
GATGTAGACCGCTGCCGGGGCTGCGCCCACCAGGCCGGAGAACACGCTGCTCAGGGAGTCGGTGGTCAGCGCTTTGCCGCCGTCGATAATCTGGCCGTCTTTGTCCAGCAGGTTTGCCTGACCGGCTACAGCACGGATAGTCCCGGTGGCGTCAAACACGGCGGTCATGACCAGCGCCAGCACGCTTGGCAGCACAATCGGGTTCAGCGCACCCATGATGTCCAGGCTGCCAATCAGCGAGTTGCCTTTATCATCGCTCAGCGACGGCATCGCGAAGATCCCGGAGAAATGAACGTTCGGGTCGAAAATCAGGCCAACGATGGAAACGCCGATAATCGTCAGCAGAATACCGCCCGGCACCTTCAGTTTTTCCAGACCGATAATCACCGCCAGGCCAATCAGCGACATGATAACCGGGAAGCTGGCGAAGTGGCCCAGCGCAACCGGCAGCCCGTCCAGCGGGTTTTTAATCACCAGGCCGACGCCGTTCGCGGCAATCAGCAGCAGGAACAGGCCGATACCAATCCCGGTGCCGTGAGCAACGCCCATCGGCAGATTGCGCAGAATCCAGCTACGAATGCCGGTAGCGGAGATAATGGTGAACAGAACGCCCATCAGGAACACCGCGCCAAGCGCGACCGGCACGCTGATGTGCTGGCCGAGTACCAGGCTAAAGGCAGTGAAGGCCGTCAGCGAGATGGCGCAGCCGATAGCCAGAGGCAGGTTCGCCCACAGGCCCATGACGATGGAGCCCACGCCCGCCACCAGGCAGGTCGCCACAAAGACCGCCGTTGGCGGGAAACCCGCTTTACCAAGCATGCCCGGCACAACAATGACGGAGTAGACCATGGCAAGGAAGGTTGTCAGACCGGCGACAACTTCCTGACGCACGGTGCTGCCACGTGCAGAAATTTTGAACCAGGCGTCGAGCGAACCGCCGGCACGCGGAGAAGGTGTAGACATAGTGAAAAATCCCCTGAGATTTTTAGAATGACGTTTGCCCGGGTGGTGGACAACCCGCTGCCAGTTAAACGTTGTCTCCCTGCGCTACGATTGTGACAAAAGGGGGGTCACAAAAAAGCAATCGTTTAACTCCACACAGACAAATCGGTGTATCAATTTTAAGGCAAACGATTATCCGGCCATTCTGACGGGATTTTCAACTTAACTTTTGCCCTTTTCGCGGAAAATGTGCTCAGCTGATGAATTAATCGCCTTGCGATGCGCAAACGTTATCGTCAGTGCGCAATTTCGCAACAAAAACGTAAAAAGTTGAGCTGGTTTTCACTCTTGTTCCGCTAACGACTATCGCGTGCCGGGGATCTCAAAAGGGCCACCTTGATTTAACGCTCGCTGCCAGGCCGGTCGGGTCTGCACGTTTTTCATCCATGCCTGGGTGTGTGGCAAATCGTTCACCTCACCCCGGGCCAGCAGCGCGGCCACCGGGAAACTCATCTGAATGTCTGCCGCACTAAACTGCTGCCCGGCAAACCATGAGTTCTGGCCCAGATAGTCTTCAACAAAGCGGGCATGGGTGGCGAGCTGCCTGTTAAGCCAGGCTTTCTGCACGCCCTGCCCCAGCGCCTTCCCCAGCGGGCGCAGCGGCCAGGGCACCGGCGCTTTGCCGAGGCTGCCAAACACCAGCTTCATTAATAGCAGCGGCATCAACGATCCCTCCGCGTAATGCAGCCAAAAGCGGTACTGGATCTTGTCGTTAATTTCCTGCGGCTTCAGGCGGTTTTCGCTATCGTAGGCTTCCTGCAGATACTCAAGAATCGCACCTGACTCAGCGAGGATATGGCCGTTATCTTCCACCACCGGTGATTTTCCCAGCGGATGAATCTTTTTCAACGCATCCGGGGCGAGCATCGACGGCTCCCGCTGATAGCGAACAATCTGGTAGGGCTGCTCCAGCTCTTCCAGCATCCAAAGCACGCGCTGGGAACGAGAGTTATTGAGGTGATGAACCGTTAGCATGAGGTAACCCTATGTTGAGCCAGATGGAGTAACTATAGGAAAGTCGCCCGCGCACCGCATGTCAAAAAAATGAACAAAAAAAGACCTGATGACCTTGCAAAGTGAAGGGACAGACCTACACTTAAATTGTCGGTGCAGACCGGAACCTCCAAAGTAAGTGAAGTGTGTACGTAGGTATGTGTAAGCGTTATCGAGGAGTGCCGACGTCGGGGGAAACCCTCCTGTCAGAACGGGATAGAGCGAAAGACAAAGACCGGAAAAAAACTAAAGCGTCCTTGTGGCGCTTTAGTTTTTTATGCATTACCCATTTTCAATCTTCCAGCAGCCTTGCGCCGGTGCCCTGTTCGCCCAGCTTATCTCCCGGGTTACGCAGCGGGCATTCCGCCCCGGATAAACAGCCGCAGCCAATGCAGCCATTCAGCTCATCGCGCAATGCGGTCAGCGTGGCAATGCGGTGGTTCAGCTCTTCGCGCCATTGGGACGACAGCTTCTTCCAGTCATTTTTATTGATCGAATGACCGTCAGGCAGCACGCCAAAGGCATCGCCGACCGTGCTGAGCGGAATACCAATGCGCTGGGCGATTTTGATTATCGCCACCGTTCGCAGCACATCACGCTGATAACGCCGCTGATTACCTGAGTTTCGCGTACTTTTAATCAGGCCTTTGCTTTCATAAAAGTGGAGCGCTGAGACGGCCACGCCGCTGCGCTTCGCCACTTCACCGGGCGTTAGCAGCGATTTTATTCGCGGCAATTTCTTTTCCATAATGCTCTTTACCTCAAGTTAACTTGAGGAATTATACTCCGGCTCAACGAAACAAGCTAACCCGGAAATGAGGACGACTCATGGCTCACCAGGACATCATTTATACGTTGACTGAATGGATTGATGAACATATTGACCAGCCGCTGAACATCGACGTGGTGGCGAAAAAATCAGGCTATTCAAAGTGGTACTTACAGCGCATGTTCCGTACCGTGATGCACCAAACGCTGGGCGACTATATCCGTCAACGCCGTCTGCTGATGGCCGCCACGGCGCTGCGTACCACCCAGCGTCCTATTTTTGATATAGCGATGGACTACGGCTATGTCTCGCAGCAGACTTTCTCCCGCGTGTTCCGCCGTGAGTTCGATCGCACTCCAACGGATTACCGCCATCAGGCTTGAGAGGCTCCAGCCACAGCAAAGTTGATACCGCCTGGCGTATACAGCCAGGCGATAAACTCCTGCGGCGGCAGCGCTTTCGCAAAATACCAGCCCTGGCAGTACTCCACCCCGTGCTCCACCAGCCAGGCTACCTGCGCTTCGGTTTCAACCCCTTCGGCAATCGTCGTTAAGTTCAGGCTGTGGGCAATTTCAATGATGTGTTCCACCAGCAAATGGCTGGCCCGCTCGCTGGCGAGAGAATCAATAAAGCTTTTGTCGATTTTTAAAATATCGACGTTGAGGTACTGCAGGTTATGCAGATTTGAATAACCGGTGCCGAAATCATCGATGGCCACTTTAAAGCCCGCGTTGCGGAATTCCTGGATAAACGGTCTGGTTTTCTCAACATCAATAAACCCCCGCTCGGTCACCTCAATTTTTATCTGCCCCGGACGAATATTGTAGGTTTTAATTCGTTCAGAAAGTACGGTAACTAAGCGCGAAGAGTGAAAGTCGGATGCCGAAAGATTGATCGAAATATAAAGTCCCGAATGGTCAGCCAGAAACTCACCAAAATCTTTAAATACGGCATCAACCACATAGTCCGATATTTTATGAATCAGGCCTTCGGATTCTGCCAGCGGAATAAACGTCCCTAGGCTGATGGTTTGCCCGTTAAAATTAACCCATCGCAGCAGTGCTTCCGCCCCGACACAATAGCCGTTTTGAATATCAATAATGGGCTGATAGTGAAGTTTTAACTGTTTTTTTGCCAAAGCTCTTAACAGCATACGGCGCGGTGAATTTAGCTGCTGACGGGTACGAGACCACATTATTAAAATTAACAGGCTGCAAATAACGCCTAAAGGAAGCGTCAGCGTCAGCTGGTGATACCACTGGCGGTTAAACAGCGTTTCGGACGTCGAGACAATCACCGCAATCGGTCTTTTAGACGACTGGTCGATGGTGTAAAAGCGCTCATCCTGGGTAAACGCTTTTTCTTTACGCAGAATAAAACGATGCAGCAGATTGCTGTCAGCTCCCGGGCTTAGGGAGAAAAAGCTGCTGGTGATGGTG
>DWAA01000056.1:0-24324 GCA_018237865.1 Styx infernalis | reverse complement strand
TTTAGGTTTTGCGCTGGGGCCGCGGCTTAACGCCGCCGGGCGACTGGATGATATGTCGGTTGGCGTGGCGCTGCTGCTCAGCGAAAACATTGGTGAAGCGCGCATGCTGGCTAACGAGCTGGATGCGCTGAACCAGACGCGCAAAGAGATTGAGCAGGGCATGCAGGTTGAAGCGCTTACGCTTTGCGAACAGCTTGAGCGCCGCAGCGAAGCGCTGCCCTACGGGCTGGCAATGTACCACCCGGAGTGGCATCAGGGCGTGGTCGGCATTCTCGCCTCGCGCATCAAAGAACGTTTCCACCGCCCGGTTATCGCCTTTGCGCCTGCGGGAGACGGCACGCTAAAAGGCTCCGGTCGCTCGGTGCAGGGGCTGCATATGCGTGATGCCTTAGAGCGTCTGGACACGCTCTATCCTGGCATGATGCTGAAGTTCGGCGGCCACGCGATGGCTGCAGGTCTGTCGCTGGAAGAAGCCCGTTTTGAGGAGTTTCGCCAGCGCTTCGGCGACCTGATCGGCGAATGGCTGGATCCGGCGCTGCTGCAGGGGGAAATCTGGTCAGACGGCCCGCTGTCCGCCCAGGAGATGACGCTGGAAGTGGCGGAGATGCTGAGAGACGCCGGGCCGTGGGGGCAAATGTTCCCGGAGCCGCTTTTTGACGGCAAATTCCGTATCCTCCAGCAGCGTCTGGTGGGCGAACGCCACCTGAAGGTGATGGTAGAGCCCGTTGGCGGTGGCCCGCTGCTGGACGGTATTGCCTTCAACGTTGATACCACCTGCTGGCCGGACAACGGCGTGCGCGAAGTTGAGCTGGCCTACAAGCTGGACGTGAACGAGTTTCGCGGCAACCGAAGCGTGCAGCTGTTAATCGATCATCTCTGGCCGATTTAACGCCAGGCAAAGCTACAAAGTGCGGCGTAAATCCGGTAAACTTTCCGGTTTACGACCGCATTTCGTCTTCTGAAAATCAACATAAGAAATTACGCATGTTTGAAATTAACCCGGTAAAAAGCCGCATCCAGGACCTCACAGAGCGCAGCGACGTTCTTAGGGGGTATCTTTGACTACGATGCCAAGAAAGAGCGCTTAGAAGAAGTAAACGCCGAGCTGGAACAACCCGATGTCTGGAACGAACCTGAACGCGCCCAGGCGCTGGGTAAAGAACGTTCCTCGCTGGAAGCGATTGTCGAGACTTTAGACCAGATGGCCCAGGGCCTGGAAGACGTTTCTGGTCTGCTGGAACTGGCGGTGGAAGCCGACGACGAAGAGACCTTTAACGAGGCCGTTGCCGAGTTGGATGGGCTGGATGTCAAACTGGCGCAGCTTGAGTTCCGCCGCATGTTCTCCGGTGAGTACGACAGCGCCGACTGCTACATCGACATTCAGGCAGGCTCCGGCGGTACGGAAGCGCAGGACTGGGCAAGCATGCTGGAGCGTATGTACCTGCGTTGGGCAGAAGCTCGCGGTTTCAAAACCGAAATCATTGAAGAGTCCGAAGGCGAAGTGGCGGGCATCAAGTCCGTGACTATCCGCATTCAGGGCGATTATGCCTTTGGCTGGCTGCGTACCGAAACCGGCGTTCACCGCCTGGTGCGTAAGAGTCCATTCGACTCCGGTGGCCGCCGCCATACTTCGTTCAGCTCCGCGTTTGTTTACCCGGAAGTGGACGACGACATTGATATCGACATCAACCCGGCGGATCTGCGCATCGACGTGTATCGCGCATCCGGCGCGGGTGGCCAGCACGTTAACCGTACGGAATCTGCGGTACGTATTACCCACATTCCGACCGGTACCGTGACGCAGTGCCAGAATGACCGTTCTCAGCATAAGAACAAAGACCAAGCGATGAAGCAGATGAAGGCGAAGCTGTACGAGCTGGAAATGCAGAAAAAGAATGCTGAGAAGCAGGCGCTGGAAGACAACAAATCGGATATCGGCTGGGGCAGCCAGATTCGTTCTTACGTCCTCGACGACTCCCGCATTAAAGATTTGCGTACCGGGGTTGAAACCCGCAACACGCAGGCGGTGCTGGACGGCGATCTGGACAAATTTATCGAAGCAAGTTTGAAAGCAGGGTTATGAGGAACCAACATGTCTGAACAACAAGCACAGGGCGTTGACGCGGCAGTCGATCTTAACAATGAACTGAAAGCGCGCCGCGAGAAGCTGGTGGCTCTGCGCGAGCAGGGTATCCCGTTCCCGAATGATTTCCGTCGTGACCACACCTCAGACCAACTGCACGCTGACTTCGATGCCAAAGAAAACGAAGAGCTGGAAGCACTGGGCGTTGAGGTGAGCGTAGCCGGTCGTATGATGACCCGCCGTATCATGGGTAAAGCCTCCTTCATCACCCTGCAGGACGTTGGCGGCCGTATTCAGCTGTACGTTTCCCGTGACGATCTGCCGGAAGGCATCTACAACGAGCAGTTCAAAAAGTGGGACCTGGGCGATATCCTGGGCGCGCGCGGCAAGCTGTTTAAAACCAAAACCGGCGAGCTGTCCATTCACTGTACTGAACTGCGTTTGCTGACCAAGGCTCTGCGCCCGCTGCCTGACAAATTCCACGGCCTGGCGGATCAGGAAACCCGCTATCGTCAGCGTTACCTGGACCTTATCTCCAACGATGAGTCCCGCAACACCTTTAAAGTCCGCTCTAAAATCATGGCCGGTATCCGCCAGTTCATGGTTGGCCGCGACTTTATGGAAGTTGAAACGCCGATGATGCAGGTTATTCCCGGCGGCGCATCTGCGCGTCCGTTCATCACGCACCACAACGCGCTGGACATCGATATGTACCTGCGTATCGCGCCTGAGCTGTACCTGAAGCGCCTGGTGGTGGGGGGGTTCGACCGCGTCTTCGAGATCAACCGTAACTTCCGTAATGAAGGTATCTCCCCGCGCCATAATCCAGAGTTCACCATGATGGAACTCTATATGGCCTATGCGGACTACAAAGATCTGATTGAGCTGACCGAATCCCTGTTCCGCACGCTGGCACAGGACGTTCTGGGCACCACCGAAGTGCAGTACGGTGAAGAGACCTTTGACTTTGGCAAGCCGTTTGAAAAACTCACCATGCGTGAAGCTATCAAAAAGCACCGTCCGGAAACCAACCTGGCCGATCTTGATAACTTCGACTCTGCGAAAGCCATCGCGAAAAGCATCGGTATCAAAGTTGAGAAGAGCTGGGGTCTGGGCCGTATAGTGACCGAGATCTTCGAAGAGGTTGCGGAAAGCCACCTGATTCAGCCGACCTTCATCACCGAATATCCGGCAGAAGTTTCTCCGCTGGCGCGTCGTAACGACGAGAATCCGGAAATCACCGACCGCTTTGAGTTCTTCATCGGCGGCCGCGAAATCGGTAACGGCTTCTCCGAGCTGAACGACGCGGAAGACCAGGCGCAGCGCTTCCAGGATCAGGTTGATGCGAAAGCGGCAGGCGACGACGAAGCCATGTTCTTCGACGAAGACTACGTAACTGCCCTGGAGCACGGCCTGCCGCCGACGGCGGGTCTGGGCATCGGTATCGACCGCATGGTAATGCTGTTCACCAACAGCCACACCATTCGCGACGTTATCCTGTTCCCGGCTCTGCGTCCGAATAAGTAACGTCTCTATCCCTCCTCGCAAGGGGAGGGATTTCCCTCCAGCTAATCATGTTTCCGGGGACCGGTTTGCGCAAGGAAAGCCTCTTTAAACGCTGGCACGTAACGGCTTTCATTATCATGATGAGCCTGTTGCTGACGGCTTGCTCCTCCTCAAAATCGGCAAAAAGCACCCGAAACGAAGGCACCTTCAGCGGTGCAGTTTACACCGTAAAACGCGGCGATACGCTTTCTAAAATCTCCAGAATGAGCGGCAGCAGCGTGGGCGAACTTGCCCGGCTGAACGGTATTCCTGCGCCTTATACCATTCAGGTGGGTCAGCGGATTCGCGTGAAGGGTTCTGCATCGGCGAGCAGGCCGAAAAATACCGCGACGGCAAAAAACACCTCTGCACCATCACGTTCGCAAAACACCTCTATCGCTAAAGTGGCGCCGCCTCCGGTGGGAGCACGCTGTTGGCTTTGGCCGACGAAGGGGAACATCGTTGAGCCGTTCTCGAGCAGCGATGGCGGCAACAAAGGCATTGATATTGCCGGCTCTCGGGGTCAGCCAATTTATGCCTCGGGAGCAGGAACGGTGGTCTACGTCGGCAACCAGCTTCGCGGTTATGGCAACCTGGTGATGATTAAGCACAGCGAAGAGTATATTACCGCCTATGCCCATAATGACACGATGCTGGTCAATACCGGGGAGAAGGTGAAGGCCGGGCAGAAGATAGCCACGATGGGCAACACCGGCGCGGATTCGGTGCGTCTGCACTTTCAGATTCGATATCGAGCCACCGCGATTGACCCGCAGCGCTATTTAAAACCCTCGTGTTAATATAAAAAGTGCTTGAAAAACCATCACCTGGAAGTAAAGGTACTTGCCAGCGCGGGCTGAAAGTCTATAATGCCTAACGCACCTCAAAGCGGGCGTAGTTCAATGGTAGAACGAGAGCTTCCCAAGCTCTATACGAGGGTTCGATTCCCTTCGCCCGCTCCAACCTCCTTAGAATATAAAGAAACTTTTCTTCAGACAGTGACTCTGTCTCGCTAAAGCAGATACAACTTTCACTACCCATTTTTCTTCGCCAGCACTTGTTGCGTGATTGTGACATGCTCCCATTGGTTGATACATAGTACGTTAGCCATATATACATTAATAATTTGAGAACATCTCCACGAAGTAGCGTATTTCTGACGAACAGATTATCATTATTCTTAGCGAGTCTGAGACCGGTATTTCCGACAGTGAGATCTGTCGTAATCATGCTATTTCCGAAGCGACCTTTTACTCTTGGCGTTAGGGATTTGGTGGCATGGAATTACCAAAGTAAAATATCTTAAGTCGTTTCAAGAAGAAAACTCCCATCTTTAGCGGTTGCTTGTAGAGGCCATGCTGAATGAGGAATAGTTACAGGTGGCGTCATGCCCAAGGTACTGACGGCATATCTTAAGCGGGGAAGCTATCATGGTGATATGAAGCTACGGGGCTACCGCAACTTGGAGCCAGCAAGGTGACTGGCTTGTCAGTGTCTACTTATTCCAATAGTTCACAGCGTCTGGTGACTGATTAGTATTTGTTTGGGCCTCTGTCTGGTCTGGTGTTTCGGCTATCGCCGCATTTGGCGATTACTGCCTCGGGAAGGCCTGTATATTAATAACAACTGCGTGAAACGCCTTATCATCTTAGCGGCCTGGATGTTGGCTTTAGATGACGTCGTAAAGGACTGGCATCCGAACGCCCGCCACAGCTCTGCACTGTATTCCTTAATCTGACGTGGTTAATAGATTTAATAGTGAACTCACTGGATACCTGAGTCTATCAATTCACGAATGAATGCCTTACAGTCACTGCTGCATTTGGTATATACGGCCATGAGGTCATTCATATTTTGGGCATTATTGCGCTATTTTGTACCTATATGGCAATGATTTGAATAGATCAAAGACTAAAGTTTTTCTGGTGGATATTAGACCAGTGGGTCTTTGAGGTAAGACTAATTTAACGGGGTAAGTCGATCAAGAAAAGTTGATAATTGATAGGGCCCTAATAATAATGAATTGATTATTTAGCATACTATGCTTAAGGCTTTTCTTATAGTTCAAAAACGAGTTTGTGGCCAAAACAATAAGGCTGGAAGATAATCCCCGATAGACTAGAGTCATCTATCCATATTACGCGAATAAGGGTTGCGTAAAAAATTCATTCAACACTCCTTTCTGAATAAAACAGTTAAGGCATTGGTTCTGATTAGATTGTATGTCCCGTTTGTTTTTAAATCGAAGGTTCTTTAAAATGAAATGGGATTGCGACTTGACCTTGGGTTGTATATTATTATATTTGATATGATGAAATGTGTCTGATCTAGGATGCTTTAAATCTGGCTAGAAAGAAGTTTTAGTATATATGAAGAAACTAATAAACAAAGGATCTTTTATGAAATTATGGAATAAAACGATTTTGGCTTCCTTAATTACCCTTTTCATCACTGGTTGTGATGATACGGACCAAAAAGTGGATAGCAATCTTAACCAGGCTAAGGAAGCCGCCAGCCAGATCAAAGATGCCGCCGCCGACAAAGCTTCATCCATAAAAGACGAAGCAGATAAGCATATTGATGCTGTTAAGCAACAAGCAGATAAACAAGCAGCCCAACTCACTGAGAAGGCTAAGTCTATCAAGGCTGACGCTGATGCAAAAGCTCAGTCTATAGCTGTTCAGGCAGAAGTTAAAGGAGATGAGATTAAAGCGGATGCTAAACAAAAAAGTGATCAAGTTGTAGAGCAGGCTGAAAAGATTAAGGAACAGGCTATTGCCAGTGCTAACGGGCTGGCAACTGACGCTGAAGCTAAAACCCAAGAAATCAAAGACAGCATGAAAAAGGATAACGCCTCTGCGCAGACTAATTCTACATCGACTGAAAACAAGCAGTAATTTTGGGAGCAAATATGGGAATTTTATCTTGGATTATCTTCGGCCTGATAGCGGGTATCATCGCAAAATGGATTATGCCGGGTAAAGAAAATATAGGAATAATTGTCACAATTATTTTAGGGGTTTTTGGTGCTGTTGTCGGAGGCTACATTAGCACTTTCTTTGGATTTGGTAAGGTCGATGGTTTCAACTTTGGTAGTTTCTTCGTGGCAGTAATCGGCGCGATAGTTGTGCTATACATCTACAAAAAAATAAAAGGTTAAAGTAATAAAAGGGGCATAGGTTATGCCCCTGACACCAAAGAATTAAAAATGAAATGTTAATGTTTTTTCTATATAACTTTTACTTTTTTAAATATGTCGCACCTTGAGTTTTTGGTAAATATAGCCTCATCAATGGCTCCGATTTACTTTATTGGAAGCTTTGTTATTTAAGTTGTCATTTATAGTGATTCAATATCTACTCGTCTTACTAAAGCACACTCATGGAATCTGAGATATAATGACATGTATCTTGAGTGGCGATGAATAACTGCAAATACATACAGATGTATAGTCTTTTTCCATATGTTGCTTTTTCTGCATCACATATACTTACTAATTATCCTTCACTGTTGACTGCATCCACTAAGACACGCCAATGGAATAAGAGAAATCGATATTATCAACGTCTCGTAAGTGTCTATATTATTCGTTGCGATGTATTACTTTCAGTTGACGCATCCTCGTTCGATGAAAATATTAAAGCGCCTCCAGAGAGGCGCTTTAGAATTCTACCGTATTCCTTCTTGTCAGAAGGCGTATTTCACTCCCAGCATACCCTGAGTGTCCCGGTAACTACCTGACCCCATCTGTTGCGCCACGTTGCCCCATGCGCTCAGATTTTCGCTTATGTGGCCCTCAACACCAGTTTTTAGCTCTGCCACATTGCGTTGCCCCTGAAGATATGCACTGCTTTCACCCATCTTCACGCCATAATCCTTCGCTGTATAAACCCAGTTGGCTTCCACAAAAGGTTCAAACTGACGCAAGGAACCTTTGTCATGCTGGCTCTGTCCGGTCATTGACAGGCGTACACCCAGGCGTGTCTGGATGTTATCACTTCCCCTGCCTTCCACTTTCGTACCGTTGACTTCCGTGTGATTATCGGCTTTTACGCCGGACCATAGCACCTGTGCCTGGGGCGTTACGTAGACGTTGTTTTCCATGCCGCCGGAGGTTCTGTATGAACCCGTATGGAAAACATACCCCGTTTCCAGTGACGCGCTAAGACCTTTTGATTTGTACTTTTCATACGCCAGTTCATCCCCTTTAACGGAGTTATCGAACCAGTTCCATGCCATCCAGCTGTCTGCATACAGGCCGGTTTTGTCCTTCGAATTCTGGTACCAGGTGCTGTAGATACCAGCGCTGTAACCCCACACAGAGCCTTTTGAGTTATAACCGGACAAAGTGTTACGGGAGTTACTGTACTGTTTACCGTAGCCGCCCATCAGGCCAAGATGCCACGCATCGTCGTTGCCGGTGCTGCCGTTGAGGATATCTGCCCCCATCTGGAAGACTATCCGGTTTGCGGCGTATTTTGACTGACCGTCCGAGACATGTCCTTCCGTATGGCCCCCGACAGAGCGTACCCACAGACTACTTTCGTGATGCTCTCCGGTGGCCAGGTTTGTGTATACCATGCCACTTTGACGGTCTTCGAGACGCATGTTGAACATTGTTGCGGCTGCCTGAAGGTTGGAGGCATAATTTCCTCGCTCTGGACGATAAGTGTGTCCGGTATCGGCATTGTTATGAGTTCCATTACTATTACCGTTATTACCGTTATTGCCGTTATTGCCGTTATTGCCGTTATTGCCGTTATTGCCGTTATTGCCGTTACTGCCGTTACTGCCGTTACTGCCGTTACTGCCGTTATTGCCGTTATTGCCGTTATTATTTTCACTCTGACTGGTGAGATACCAGTTATTGTTATTCATGCCGGAAGGGGTACCCTGCTGGAGATGATACTCATAACTGCCGGCTACAATTCGCCCTTTCTGAGTAAAGGCACCGGAGGCGGAGTTACCGGTGGAAATAACTTCAATTCCCTCCAGGGTCTGCGCCCCGATACCGCCTTCGTTGGCGACCGTGATATAGGTGGTGCCGGAAGCATTCCCGCTGATGGTCAGCTTATCGGTCAGGCTGTCATCGCCACCCAGCACAGTTCCGAGAGAAACTGTACCGCCATTTCCGGTCCAGTCGCCTTCCACGGCCAGGGTCTGGCCCGCATTAGTGGCTCCGTTATTAATCATTACCAGTCCGCTGTTAATCATGTCACCGTACAGTGTTACTGTTTTCGCCAGTGCATCTGCGCCGGTATCATTAATTAATACGGTACCACTGTTGTTCAGCGTGGTGAGGGTCTGGCTGTTACCGCTGAGATTAAGGGTCGCACCTTCAGCTACCGCCACACCGGAGGTGGAGGCAAAAGTATCCTCAACACCGGTTTTGAGTGTGCCGTGGCTGACCGTAGTAGTACCTGTGTAGGTATTGGTTCCGGATAAAATAAAGCTGCCTTCACCATTTTTACTTATGCCTCCCCTGCCAGAAATCTTGCCTGAAAATGTGGTAGTGGTGCCAGCAGTATTATTTTCCGTGAGGGTATTATCGCCTAGTAGAATCTCTCCTTCTCCGGATAGGGCATTTACTTGCTGATTGTAACCGCCAAGATCTAAACTGGCACCAGAGTTAACGACCAAGCTGTGGGGGGTTATGATTGCATTTTCCACACCCGTCTTGAGCGTTCCTTTCTCAATCAGAGTATCGCCAGTATAAGTATTGTTACCGCTTAAAATCAGCGTTCCATCTCCTAATTTTTGTAGGCTGCCCGTACCTGCTATAATGCCTGAAAGTGACATGCCTACACCGTTAGTGTCTAATGAAGAGATACTATTTCCATTTAGATTGATATCGATGCTGGATGTTAGCGTCGATTTGTATGCCTGAAGGATTCCACCGTTGAGAGTAAAAAGGGGGGGAATACTGCTTCCCCCATAAATAATGCCGTTCTGCCCGCCAATGGACAGTTTGCCGCCATTGGAAATTATCATCTCCGTAGTGCCCGCAGAACTTGTCGCAAGGTGTAATTTGTCTGCAACGGTGATGCTTGCTCCGTCGGTAACCGTAGTTTTGGCTGTGCCTTCATCTGCGCCGAGATAGAAAGTATTAACATTTAACGCTGAGCCCTCACCCATGACGGTAATAGCGGTGTCAGAATTGTCATTGCTGTTACCGGCAGCGAGCATATCTGCATTGACAATGCCACCATTAGATATATTGAGATATCCAGTTCCACCTCGGCCGTAACCAGTCCCCCCCATACTTAGTAATGCTCCATTAGAGACATTAACAATACCTCCATTGGATACGTTTAGTTCTCCGATAAAACCTTGAGATCCAATTGTTAATTGCTGAAATGGAGTGCCGGCCGCATCGCGGCCAGGCTTTACAGTCAGAACTGAGCCATTTCCCTGTACGTTAATCGTGCCTTCAGCGCCATATCCGGTGTAAACATCAAATGAGTTAACCTCGCCGCCATCGATAATGTTGAGAATATTGTTTTTACCTCCTCCAGCATTACCAACACGGATCTGGGGGCTGGTTAGTGAGGAGCCACTTCCGGAAACTACAATATATGACGACAGGCTGTTATCGCTTCCAATGAAAATATTTTGCTCTGCTAACACAGTTGCACCATTTTGCACCTGCATATAAGCCTCTTTATCGCCCGATGCAGCACCATTACCGATACTTATCGTGCCGCTTAGCGGTAATGTGTTAGTATACTTTGCGGCAATTGATGTGCCCGATCCTGTAACTATAAAATTAGATGAGGTATTATATTTTTCACTGTACGTGAGAAAGCTTGCAAATTCTCTTGAACCACTTTTGTATACAGTGTCACTTGATGCTGAAGCTCCAAAGTTTATTCCGTAAGCGATCATGGAAATCGACATGGCAATTTTTTTAATTTTCAAAGCATATTCCTTAAGCTCTGGTGTTAATGAGTGGGTAATTTATAATTGATACTCTGGGGTTTCTATTTTTATGAGGTTTCTTTAAATCTTTGCAAAAAACAATATTAATGTATTAGCATTATCAGATAGGGTGGACATGCACCTTATCTTATGGCGCTTTCAGGTAAGCTACCGCCCGTTACTATACCAAGTACACTTTGGAAAATAATTATCAATACTTGTGGCGAGTTACTATCAATGAACATGCATTTATTTGCGCCTTATTCATCCTCACATGAAGAGTTCACGTATGTGAGATTATGCCCAGACGAGAGTACAAAGAATACCAAGTTAAATAAATGTCAAAAAAAAGCACCAAAGTTTGTTACTGAAAGTTATTGACATTACAAAAAACTGTATTTTAGTTCCCGCGAGCTTGGTGAACCTTAAGGTTGTATCATTTAGGAGGAATGTTTATGAAAAAAATTTAGAGAATTCAAGTGGATTGGTAAGTAACATCAGTGAGTTATGAGGTTGATGTTCCTATTCCCACAGTTGTCTTGGTTCATCGACTCCTTAGCCTCTATATAACAAGGCACAACTTCATCGTTAAATTTATATTTAAGCGCTCATTTATTACTCAATGGATAAAGCACTGACGCATATAGATTAACCCGCTCCAGGTGAGAGGAATTGTTACATCTGGTTATTTACCAGACTCTACGCGATAGTTTTCGGAATAGTTCTCGTTATTTCACATGTTCACTAATTCTATGTTTAAATACTTGAGCATTGTTCCCTTGATTCCCTTTTCTTAAATATGTTTATAGTTACCCGGCTTAATTAACGCTTTTCCCTGCGCTTTACGGTGCGCGTTAACATCGCGCAGAGAGTAAACGCAGCCGCAATATTCCTGCTGATAAAACTTCTCTCGTTTGCTGATTTCGGCGGTACGCGCCGAGCCGCCTTGCTTACGCCAGTTGTGTGTCCAGTAAAACATCCCCGGATAGCGCGCTGCCGCCCGCTGGCCGCATTCGCAAACCTGTTCAAAATTTTTCCAGCGCGAAATCCCGAGCGAGCTGCAAATTGCGCCGAAGCCGTGCTCGGCTGCATACAGCGCAGTACGTTCCAGTCGCATATCAAAACAGACCGTACAGCGGGCTCCGCGTTCGGGTTCCCACTCCATACCCTTCACGCGCGTAAACCAGTTATCGACGTCATAATCCGCATCGACAAAGGGCACGCCGTGTTGCTCAGCAAAGCGCTTATTCTCTTCCTTGCGGATGAGATATTCCTTTTGCGGATGGATATTGGGATTGTAGAAAAAAATCGTAAAGTCGACATCCGAGGCAAGTAGCGCCTCTATCACTTCGGAAGAACAGGGGGCACAGCAGGTATGTAACAACAGCTTGCTTACGCCGTTCGGCAGCGCCAGTTTTGGACGTTTAAAGTCGGTAATTGTCATTCTATTTATGCGAAAAGAAGGGAAACTTCCTAGGATTGTACCATTAAGTATAGGGTTAATGGGCTTTGCCGATATTGTCATCTCAAGTTCAGGCGGAAGAATAGCCGTCTGCCGCCTGAACGTACCGTTATTCTTGTCCCGATACTTGTCCCGACAGGTGCATCCCGACATACCGCTCGTAGCGGCTCTTTTTCAGGAACGTCAGATCGACCAAAACAAGCCCATCAATGCAGTTGTTGAACGCGGGGTCGCTGCCGAAATCAATAAACTGCACCCCGCCCGGTTCGCAGAGTTCTGAATACTGTTTATAAAGCGTTGGAATACCGCAGCCCAGGTTGTTGAGCAAGGATTTTAAGCGAGTCAGATCTTCGCCGTAGTCCTCTCCTTTGAACTGCGCCAGCACGCCGGGAAGGCTTGCCGGGTAGGGGCTGCGTGAAGCTGCAAGTGGATGGCTTGCCGGGAACCACAGGCGGTAAAACGCTACCAGAAGATCGCGTGCATCCGGCGGAAGGCCGCCAGAAATAGATACCGGGCCAAACAGGTAGCGATACTGTGGATAGCGTGCGAGATAAGCGCCAATACCTGACCATAAATAGTCCAGACCCCGGCGGCCCCAGTAGCGAGGCTGAATAAAGCTTCGTCCCAGTTCGATGCCGTGCTGCAGCACATCGTCCATCTTCTCGTCGTAGTGGAACAGACTATAGCTGTAGAGTCCGTCTATACCGCGTTTTTCAATCTGCTGGGCGGTAGGCATAAAGCGGTATGCGCCGACGATCTCCAGATCCTGCTCGTCCCAGAGGATCAAATGCAGATAATCATCATCATAGCGATCGAGATCCCGGCGTTTGCCGCAGCCTTCACCCACGGCGCGAAAAGCAATCTCACGCAGTCGCCCCAGCTCGCGCAGCAGCGGAGCCTCTTCTTTTGTGTCGCTGCGCTGCCAAAGATAAATCACTTTATCGTCGGCGGTGCGGCCAAGGCACTCCGCTTTTGCCAGCTCACGGCGCAGCGTTGCCCGGTCTTCCGCCCGAGCAATAGCGCTTTCCGTTGTGAACTTGCCCGAAAGCCCTTTACCCAGCAGCTGAACGTGCTGGCGGCACTTCTTGGCCAGCTCTCGCGGAACCTGCTGCGGGCTATGCCAGCTTTCCCACGGAATGCGCTGGCCTAAGGTTACCGGCAAAGTGGAGTTGCGGCGGCGGAACATCTGCTGCATCAGCAGCACCATCGGTAGCGCAGGGGAAATCAACGCGCTGGCATAAAACAATGCGCTGTTCCGGGCATGAATAAAGGCCGGCAGCAGCGGCACGCGATACTTCGCTGCGAGCTTAATAAAGCCGGTATGCCAGTGCCCGTCTGCAATGCCCTGGCGGGATAAACGTGAAACCTCGCCCGCCGGGAAGAAAATCAGCACGCCGCCGTTTTGCAACTGCCTGTCCATCAGCACAAGTGACGATTTAGGCGTGCGCCCGTTAATATTATCGACCGGAATAAACAGCGAGCTCAGCGGCTCGAGGTGATTAAGCAGGCGGTTGGTTACCACTTTGACATCGCGGCGAACGCGGGAAACGGCGTACAGCAGCGCCAGCCCGTCAAGGGGGCCGGTAGGGTGATTTGACATAATGACCACGGGGCCGTGTTCGGGGATGTTTTCTAATTCGCGGGGAGAGATATTGCAGCGGATGTGTAGGTGATCCAGAACTTGTTCGATCATATCCAGCCCGCGGAGGAGCGGATGATTTTTGGCAAAAGCCTGGAATTCTTGCTCATGCAGCAGGCGTCTTAACAGGTTTTTTTGCCAGAGTGCCGGTTTAGCCTGAGGCCAAAGATCGTCAAGTACGTTATCGATACTAAACATGTCAGCTCCTCCTAACTTCCTGTTGGCTAAAGTATAAGCACAAGATGAAGTTTTCGTGTCAGCGAGGTGATGTTTCCGGGATGCGCATATGGAAAATGCCGCGTTGGTTTTTTATCCTTGCGGAACAGGAACGTGGGTAAATAAAGCATTTTTTTGCCTGGGTGATGGGGGAAACCCTGACGAAGAGGAGGTTAAATAGAGTTATTACTTGAAAGAGGCCGAATTTTATTTAATTCATTGTTTTTGTTGGTTTTTAATGTCGGTTTGTGATTGTTTATCTGTCAAGCATTAAGCGCATTTAATGAAAGTTTCATCGCGTAAAATGAGAGTTAAATCGACTTTTACTCTAAAAAACGCCAAATTTGCAATAAACTTGCTCTTCACCCTGCTCGTTTTTCGATGATCTACGCTAAAGTAGCCGCCGCTGGCGGAATGCCAGCCTATGACTAAAAAGCAGCAGCAGAACGCCGGGAGCGGCGTTTTATCAACACCGCATCAAAAAAGATAACCTATGGGAGTTCACAGATGAGTCACTCTGCGACGAAAACAAAAACATTTTTCGGGCATCCGTACCCGTTAAGTTCGCTATTCCTCACCGAAATGTGGGAACGTTTTTCTTTCTACGGGGTTCGCCCGCTGCTCATTCTATTTATGAGTGCGGCGCTGCTTCAGGGCGGGATGGGGCTGCCGATTGAGCAGGCTTCCGCGATTGTCGGTATTTTCGCCGGCGGCGTGTATATCACCTCTTTACCGGGCGGCTGGCTTGCCGATAACTGGCTGGGGCAGCGCCGCGCCGTTTGGTATGGCTCGCTTATCATTGCGCTCGGCCATCTCTCGATTGCCCTGTCGGCATTCGTGGGCAACACCTTCTTCTTCGTGGGCCTGCTGCTGATAGTCCTGGGTACCGGGCTGTTCAAAACCTGTATTACCGTCATGGTTGGCACGCTGTACAAAAAAGAAGATACCCGCCGCGACGGAGGCTTCTCGCTGTTTTACATGGGCATCAACATGGGCTCGTTTATTGCCCCGTTGATTATCGGCCCGCTGCATGAAAAGTACGGCTGGCACATGGGTTTTGGCTTGGGCGGTCTGGGCATGCTGATTGCGCTGTTCGTTTTCCGCTTCTACGCCATTCCGCAAATGCGCCGCTATGACAAAGAGGTGGGACTGGACTCTACCTGGAACCGCCCGACAACCGAGCGTAAAAATGTCGGTAAATGGGTGACGCTTGCGATGGCGCTGCTTGCCGGGCTGGTGATGTTAATCTCCAACGGCACCATTGCGTTCAACCCGACGGTGATCGCCAAAAGCTCCGCGTACATTATTTCCACCTGCGTGGGGCTCTATTTCCTGTTCATGTTCTTCTTTGCCGGGCTAACCAGCAGCGAGCGTTCGCGCCTGCTGGCCTGCCTGATCCTGCTGGTTGCGGCGGCATTCTTCTGGTCTGCCTTCGAGCAGAAGCCGACTTCCTTCAACATATTTGCGCGCGACTATACCGACCGCCAGATGGGCAGTTTTGAAATCCCAACGATTTGGTTCCAGTCGATTAATGCGCTGTTTATTATCCTGCTTGCGCCGGTGTTTAGCTGGTTCTGGCCGTCGCTGGCTAAGCGCAATTTAAACCCGAGCAGCATGACGAAATTCGTTATCGGTATTCTGTTTGCGGCGGCAGGCTTTGCGGTGATGATGGCGGCAGCAAACCAGGTGCTGGCAACGCAGAGCGGCGTTTCTCCGTTCTGGCTGGTGGGAAGTATCTTGCTGCTGACTCTCGGTGAGCTTTGTCTGAGTCCGATTGGGCTGGCAACCATGACGCTGCTGGCGCCGCAGAAAATGCGTGGCCAGGTGATGGGGCTGTGGTTCTGCGCCAGCGCGCTGGGCAACCTCGCGGCAGGCATTATGGGCGGTCATATCAAAAAGGATCAGCTTAGCTCGATGCCGGAGCTGTTCTCCCACGTGTCTATCGCCCTGGTCATCTGCGCTATTGTACTGGCTGCGCTGATCATTCCGGTACGAAACATGCTAAGAAATGCGGACGCTAACGAAGCCAAATAGCGGCATTTGAGCGCCTTACCCGGTAGCCTATTGTGGGTTACCGGGCTTTCTTAAAAATTAATTACCAAAAATATAAACCGGCAGCCAAAGCGCAATGTTTGGATAGGCAATGACTAATGCCACCACCAGTAACTGCAGGAGGACAAAAGGAATTACGCCAGTGTAGATCTGCGTCATTTTGATTGATTTGTCCGTAATGGCTCCGCGCATATAAAGTAGCGTATAGCCGAACGGTGGCGTCAGGAATGATGTCTGAAGAACCAGCCCGACAATCACGCCAAACCAAACCAGCACATCCCCACGCCCCACAAACTCAAAATCAAATGTCATGGTCGCGATAATTGGGCCAAAAATAGGCAGGAAAATCAGCGAGATCTCGATCCAGTCGAAGAAGAAACCGACAAAGAAAGTGACCACCACCAGAACCAACAGCAGCGTATAGGCGGTAAAACCGGCTGATTCTATGGCATCAATCAGCAGATATTCACCGCCAATTGAGCGGAACACGTAGGAGAAAACTGTCGCTCCGAAGACGATAAAGAAGATCATCGCTGAGATAAACGCGGTGCTTTGTACCACGTCTTTTAGCATGGGCAGACTAAACCTGCGCTTCACGATTGTCAGCAGGAAAGCGCCCAGAGCGCCGACGGCGGCGGCTTCCGTGGGGGTTGCCCAGCCGGCAAAAATTGAGCCCAGTACCAGCAGAATCAAAAAAACGGGAGCAAGGATGCCCTTCACGATGATTGCCAGCATTTCACCTGGCGTATGGTCGGGAACGTCCACGCCTTTGGGGGCCATTTTCGGGAAGAAGAAACCGAGTGTGATAACCAGTACGATGTAAGCAACCAGGTTCAGCATTGCGGGCCCGATTGTTGCCATAAACAGGCGACCGATGGAAACCTGCAGCACATCTCCCATGAACACCAGCATGACCGACGGCGGAATAATTATCCCTATGGTACCTGCGGCGGCGATGGTTCCGCAGGATAGGGCGTTTGAGTAACCAGCACGCTGCATGCTGGGGAGAGCAAGCGTTGTCATCATGATAACCGTGGCTGATACCACGCCGGTCATAGCGCCAAGTATTCCGCCAATCAGCACCACACCAAGCGCCATTCCCCCTGGAACGCGGCGAGTAATAATACGTATTGCGTCAAGTAAGTCGACCGCAATGCCACTTCGCTCGAGCAGGATCCCCATGAATATAAACATCGGACCCGCAACCAGGGTTAGGTTCTCCGCCAGTTGCTGCCAGGCGCGCGGCAGAATGTTAAAGAATTCAATCATTGAGAACAAATCAAACTGGCTGGCAATAAAGCCAAACAGCATGCCTGTTCCCCCGAGGACGTAAGCCACCGGATAGCCAGAGAAAATCAGTAGCGAAAGAATGATAAACATCGCGATGGGAATGAAAAAGCTGGCGTCGAATGTTGAGTGAGTGCCCCATAGCCCTGCGCCTAGCAGAACCAGAGCTACCAGCGTAAACCCAACAGCCTTACGGGCGGGGGACTTCTTTCCTGCTATCCATGCTGCCACCATTACGCGGCCTCCTTGCGGTCTGTCGGTAAGGCTTTTATCTGTTCGATGATTTTGATAATACGGCTGAGCAGGGCCAGCAATAACAGCGTTATGCCTACAGGAATGGTGGCTTTAATCAACCAACGATTGGCAATACCGTGGCTTGAGATTGAGCCTTCTCCCTGCTCAAACGAAAGCAGGGCAAAATGGAAGCCAAAATAGATAATTGAGATCAAATAGGGGAGGGCCAGCAGCAGCGAACCTAAAAGATCGACCTTAAGTTTGGTGGCCTCACTGAAATTATCCCTGAAGACATCCACGCGAACGTTAATGTCCTTAACCATCACGCCAGCAAACAGAAACACGAAGAGCAAGGTATGTATATGCCATTCAGCCTCCTGCAGCCCGGTTGAACCGACGCCGCCAAAGCGGCGAGAAACCACGTCGTATAACGTGACTAAGGTCAGCGGAATTAACAACCATGCGCACAATTGCCCGATTTTTAACATAGCTTTATCAATGGCATCGGCGATGCCAGAAAGTTTTCTTATCATTTTTCACCTCTGAATGACGGCGGGTTTGGGCCCGCCGTTAAGGCTTATTCAGGTAATTTTCCTGAAGAGAGGGCTTTCCACTGATTGTAGGAACCCTGGAATTGTTGGTATGAATCAGCAATCTTTTTGAATTCAGCGTTACCGGTGCTGAATTCTTCACTGACTTCATGCCAGGCACCGTTCAGACGTTCGAGAATGGGGGCAGGGAAGATTTTGATCTGCACGCCTTTAGACTTTATAAACTCAAGAGCCTCACCCTGAATAGCCTCTCCTGCAGCAATGCTGTCCAGCGTGGCCTTATCACAGGCTAGCTGGATCGTGTGCTGCTGATAAGTGCTCATTGCGTCCCACTTATCTTTATTAATCAGTAATGTTTGTATTGAAGAGGTTTGGTGCCAGCCGGGGAAGTAGTAAAACTTAGCAATTTCGTACAGCCCCATATTCTTATCCAGCGCAGGCATTGAATACTCTGCTGCGTCGATCACGCCACGCTCCAGGGCTGCATAGATATCGCCACCTGCCATGTTTTGGGTAGACACACCCAGTTTTTCATAGGTGCGTCCTCCCAGCCCGGCGATACGCATTTTCAAGCCACGTAAATCCCCTATGCTGTTGATCTCTTTATTAAACCAGCCACCAGCTTCCGGGGCGTTAAAACCGCAGGTGAGCCCCTTGATTTTGTAGTTAGCCAGAAGAGTATCCCGTAGCTGGTTACCGCCACCTTTGTTGAGCCATGAAATGAGTCCGCTGGCATCCATTCCAAAAGGGATCGCATCAAAGAAGGCCAACGCCGGATTTTTTTGGGCGAAGAACGACAGTCCGGCATAACCCATATCGATAGAACCGGTAGAAACGGCATCAAAAATGCCTTCGTTTGGTACGAGCCCTTTGGGTTCAAAATATTGAATACGGATGCTTTTATTAGACATTTCGGCAATATCTTTAGGTAGATTTTGCGTAACAGGCCCCAAAATCGCGAGCGAGGAAGCGTAGCCGCTCTGCATTTTCATGCGTACAGATTTCTCTTCGGCCTGAACGTGACCGGTAGCCAGTAATGCTAAAAGTGAAAGCATAATGGTGCTTTTCTTGAATTTCACGGTTATTGTCCCTCAGTTATTTCCATTCCCATAAACGATTTTTACAGCACGGATTAAATTTTTACCGATCTCTACTGTCTGTTAAACGTTATAAAAATAACCCCAAACAAAACTACCATACAAGTTGGTTTTCGTGTTTTATTGGTGTTGAACACGTTTCGCTTCTATTTATTGTTTGTCTCTTTCTGATTTTATATTGATTATTTGTTTGGCGAATTGATTTTTTTGTTAGATAACTTTTGTGAATTTTTTCTGAGGTTTTTTTGTGATTTTTTTCATAAGGATATTGTTATTGTTATGCTTTAATTATTCATCGGGGCTATGCCATTGGTAGTGTGATTGTAAAACTGAATGGTTATATTTCGATGGTGAGAGTTATTACTGCACATTTTATGAGTTTAAGTAATGGAAATACTGTTTACTATTTTGATGCTTACCTTAGTTGTTTCACTTTCAAGCGTTATCACACGAATGGTGCCAGTGAAAATACCGCTTCCCCTGATTCAGATAGGCGCAGGTGCCGTGTTGGCACACCCAGTCTTTGGGTTACATATCGAATTTAATCCTGAGCTATTTTTACTGCTCTTTATACCACCGCTATTGTTTGCCGAAAGTTCAAAGATGCAGCCTAAAGCGTTAATCAAGCACGGCAGAGAAATTGTTACCCTGGCGATCTTTTTGGTGCTTATTACCATCCTTAGCGTCGGCTACTTCATCCATTTTTTGCTGCCCGGCATCCCGCTGATTGCCGCGTTTGCGCTGGCGGCCGTGCTGTCGCCAACCGATGCCGTGGCGCTGCTTGGCATTGTCGGCAAAGGTAAAATTCCAGAAGGGATCCAGCATATTCTGGAGGGAGAGGCTTTGATGAATGATGCCTCCGGGCTGGTCGCGCTAAAGTTTGCGGTAGCCATCGCGCTGGGCGCCATGGAGTTTAGCGTTCACGGCGCCACCATTGCCTTTTTTGTCGTTGCTTTGGGCGGGCTTGCGGTTGGCGTAGCGATTACCCTGCTTTACGGAAAAATGCTGTTGAGCATCAACCGCCATTTTCAGGATGAGCCCGCTATCCAGATTGTCCTGATGCTATTATTGCCGTTTATTGTTTATCTGGTGGCCGAACATCTCGGCGTATCCGGGATTTTAGCTGCGGTGTCGGCTGGCCTGACAATCAGTAGCACGGGGATAGTTCAACGAGCCCCTCTGCGTTTGCGAATCAAAGCCCGAAGCACATGGTCGATGCTGGAGTATGTATTTAATGGCATGGTGTTTCTGATCCTGGGTTTACAGCTGCCGGAGATTATTTCTGATTCGCTGATGCGAGCGGATAGCGATCCCACGGTACAGACGTGGTATCTGGTGCTGGATATTGTCTGGATTTACTTTGCGCTAATGACGGTCAGGCTTTGCTGGCTTTGGCTTATGCGGTTTTATGCACGTTCGGTCACCCGCAGCCACCCGATGCTGTTTGCAGGCTATAGCCTGCGAGACCTGCTGCTGGCAACATTCGCTGGCGTCAGGGGGGCGATAACGCTGGCTGGTGTATTGTCAATTCCACTCTTTCTTCCTGACGGTGAGGCTTTCCCTGCTCGCTACCAACTGGTGTTTTTGGCAACGGGTATCATCCTGTTTTCACTGGTATTTGGCATCGTTATTCTCCCCGTGCTGTTGGGGAAACATGTCTCACTCTTTAACGACAGATACCAGGATGAAGAGACTGCAGCCCAGCTGTTCATGGCAAAAATGGCTATTCTTAGCGTCCAGAAGACTCAGCAGCGCTTGCTGCAGGGGGGCGGCGTCGAAATAGACAATGAACTGGTGATTGAAACCAGCTCCAGGGTCATTGGCTATCTCAGGCGCGGGGAAGGCGAAGCCAGAACGGATGATAACCGCCTCTCCCTTCAGCGTGAAAAACTGGAACGAACCTTCAACCTGGCAGCGCTGAGCGCCAGGCGAGCCGCTATCTATCAGCTCCGGGCAAGGCAGGAAGTTAACGATGAGACGCTGGCCAAAATTGTCAGCGAGCTGGATTTACTGGAAACTCTGCTGGCCGAACGGTAAATCGCCGTTTCCGGTGCGGATTACCCGGCACCGGCGTTGGTATTTAGCTCTTCCCGGACGCGGTTTTTAGTACCGATGCTTCTTATCCAAAATTCGGCAGGTTGTATAGGCCCCGGCGGCGCACAGCAGCGCAGGGGCAAAATAGCTGTGATCCATATGGGTAAACTCCATCACCAGCGCGACGGCGGTCACCGGCATTTGCATCGAAGCGGCTAAAAATGCGGCCCCGCCGACCAGCGCGAAGCTGCCCACGTCTCCACCCGGGAAGACAAACTGCCAGACTACCGCCAGCAGCAGGCTAAGCAGCGCGCCTACCGTCAGGCCCGGCGTCAGCAGGCCACCCTCAGCGCCGCCGCGCAGGACGGCGAGGATCACCAGCATCTTCAACGCCAGCAATATTGCGGCGTAGTCAACGCTCAGGCCGTTGCTGATGGCCAGCTGCATCGGGCCTTTACCGTTGCCCGGCAGCTGCGGGAACCACAGGCTAAAGGCGGCCAGCATCGCAAAAGCCAGCAGGCAGAATACCGGCATCTGCCAGTTAGTTTTTACCTGCGTTCTCACTTTCGTTGTCGCTTTACGAAACAGCCAGGCGGCATAGCCGAGCAGCGGGCTGACAACAATAGCCCAGCCGATAAACGCGTGAGGAAGCGCAAAAGAGGCGAAGTGGTACTGCGACTCGTCCCCCAGGCCAAGCGTTGCAACCCAGGCGGCCACCGCTGAGGTTACGATCGCCGCCAGCGCCTTCTCCCAGCTAAACGAAAGCAACAGCACTTCCAGCGTAAACAGCGCCCCGGCCAGGGGCACGTTATATACGGCGGCCAGGCCCGCGCCCGCGCCACAGGCAATAAGCGTGCGGGTTTCGTCCGGCGGCAGGCTGAACTTCCGTGCCAGAAGCCCCGCAGCCAGCGCGCCCATTTCCCGGGGGGCAACTTCGCGCCCGAGCGGTGAGCCAAGCGCGACGGTAATGATTTGCAGCAAGGCATGAACAGTCGTAGTACCGGTCGGCATCGGCACCGCTGGGTTTGCTACAGCAGCGGCGATAGACACTCTCTTTTTGCCATAGCGCGCCAGCAGCCACCAGCCAAATCCGGCAACGGCGCCGCCGCCAATAATTGCGGCTATCCTGCGCAGATGCGAGGCGTCGGTCACGCCCTGCAGAAACGTCTCGCTCCCCACCAGTTGATCGATGCTGTAGCCAAAAGCCAGGTGCTGAATAGCGTGTAAAATCAGCGCGAGAAGCATACCCGCGATGCCAGCGAGAATGCCGGTAAGTACGACAGCCGCCAGGCGCACAGGATAATTTTTAGCGTCAGCCTGTTCAGTCTGCTGGGTCATATCGGGATCCTTAACGCGGGGAAAACTGGATGATAAGGGAGAAGAATTAAACATTTAGTATAAATGTAGCATTCATCCGGCCTGAATCATCCCGACTTTTCCCGGCACAAAATCCCGCTGTTTCAGTGCGTTTTCTGGCAGGCGGCTATTAACATACCCGCAAGCGCTGCCCCGCACAGCAGGCGGAAGGTGGTTATCCAGTCGCCCATCTCAGGAGCCTGGCCGAGAACGACGGAAAGGACAGCCAGCATCATGGCTCCCGCCATATACTGGCTGGTGGCCATCAGCGCGCTGGCGCGCCCTTGCTGGGCGAGCGGGGTAGCTGAAAGCCCGACGGCGAACATGGCCGGGAAGATTAACCCGTGGCCGATGCCGCTGAGCGCAATTCCGCCGATAAAGGCCGACGACAGCGGAGACGGCAATCCGACGGACAGCAACCACAGCCCCAGCGCCGAACAGGCGAACCCGGCAGCCAATACGGCTGCGTTGGCGTAGCAAGCGGTCAGGCGGGTATACAGCGCGTTGCCCGCAACGATCAGCAGCGCCAGCGGAGTGAACATCAGCCCGGTGGTGACGGCATCCTGCTGCAAAGTTTGCTGCCAGAGCAGGGGCATGGCGTAAAACTGGCTGCCAACGCTTGCCATATAGCAGGCGCTGCTGAGCCAGCCCGTTTGCAAACCCGGCAGGGCGCGAAGCGACCGAGTCAGTAACGGCTGAGGGGCATAGCGTTCATGCAGGATAAATAAAAACGCCATAGCGGCGGCGAGGCGGTTAGCCAGGTAGTCAGCCTGCCCGGTTTCGCCATAGCGCATCATCGCCCATACCAGCGTCCCGGCGGCGAAGCAGCCCACCAGCGAACCCAGGCCCGGTCGCTGCGCTTCACCTTGTAGGCTGAGCGGTAAAAAATCCCGACGAACCAGCCACAGCGCAATAAGCCCCGGCGGCACGTTAATAAAGAAAATGGTTCGCCAGTCCAGCGCGGCAAGTATGCCGCCCAGCATCACGCCAACGACTAACCCTAGCGCGCCGATGGCGCTCCAGATTGCCAGCGCCCGTCGATGTGCCTCACCGTGAAACCGCTGTGCCATTAGCGCCAGAACCGCAGGCTGCAGCAATGCCGCTGCTACCCCTTGCCCGCAGCGAGCGGCGAGCAGCAGCGCGCCGTTTTGCGCCAGTCCACCCAGTACCGAAGAGAGCAAAAACAGCGCCATACCCAGTCTGAACATACGGCGAGCGCCCAACTGGTCGCACAGGCTGCCGCCCGCAAGCAAGAGCGCTGCAAACGTCAGGCCATAAAGGGAGACGACCCACTGCATCTCGCTGAGCGAAAGGCCCAGTTCCTGAGCCAGCGTGGGCAGCGCGACGTAGACAATCGCATAGTCCAGCGCGATCAGCGCCTGCGCTATTCCCGGCGCGAACAACGCGCTGTATCGCCCGGAAGCGGCGGCGGGCATCGCATGAGTTTGTGTCATCGGCGTTTCCTGCTATTGTCTTTTTGATGAATAATTTTCATCATTTAATGAGCGTGGTTAACAGGCTACGCCTTTATTTATGGGGCAATCAAAATCATATTATTCAGCAAGGGATGAGTTAAATTCATTCATGAAAAGCCGTCGACTTCCGCCGCTTGCGGCCATTCGCGCTTTTGACGCCGTAGCCCGCCACGCCAGTTTCAAAGCGGCGGCTGACGAAATTGGCGTCACGCCTACCGCTATCAGCCACCAAATCCGCCTGCTGGAGGCATCGCTGGAGCAACGGCTCTTCACTCGCTCTGCCCGCGGCGTGGCGCTTACCCCGCCGGGTGAGATTCTGTTTCGCGCTTCCGGGAGCATTTTCACCACGCTTCGGGATGCCGTTGAGTCAATAGA
>DWAA01000055.1:0-24646 GCA_018237865.1 Styx infernalis | reverse complement strand
CTGGGCTTAAGGTGACGCTGCTGGCTGTAGAAAGCGATAAACGCTTACCCGAAGAAGCGAGCCAGGCTAGTGAGGCATGGCTAAATGCGGGCGGCGTTGCGCACCATCCCGATAAAATCTGGCCTGCTGACGTTGATTTGATTGTCGACGCCCTGTTGGGCATTGGCTTAAATAACGCGCCGCGCGAAAACATCGCGAAGCTTATCTGGCAGATGAATGAGCATTCTGCGCCTGTCGTGGCGCTGGATATACCGTCCGGGTTGCTGGCAGAAACCGGTGCCGCGCCCGGTTCTGTGGTTCAGGCTGCTGATACGGTGACTTTTATCACCCTCAAGCCCGGTCTGCTAACGGGCAAAGCGCGGGATGTTGTTGGCAGTCTGCATTTTTCCGCGTTGGGGCTTGAGCCCTGGCTTAAGGGGCAGGAAGCGCCGATTTTCCGTTTTGACGTTCAGCAGCTTGCCGGCTGGATCAAACCAAGGCGCCCAACGTCGCATAAAGGGGATAACGGGCGGCTGGTGCTGATTGGCGGCGACAGCGGCACGGCGGGTGCCATTCGCATGGCCGGTGAGGCCGCCTTGCGGGCAGGTGCTGGCCTGGTTCGGGTGCTCACTCGTGCAGAAAATGTTGCCCCGCTGCTGACCGCCTGCCCCGAGCTAATGGTTCACGAACTTACGCCGCAATCGCTGGATGATTCGCTTGAATGGGCGGATGTGGTGGCGATTGGCCCCGGTCTTGGGCTGCAGGAATGGGGCAAGAAGGCGCTGCAAAAAGTCGAAAACAGTCGTAAACCGATGCTTTGGGACGCGGACGCGCTTAACCTTCTGGCAATCAACCCGGATAAACGTCAGAATCGAGTGATTACGCCTCATCCTGGCGAAGCGGCAAGGCTGCTTAATTGCGCTGTGTCACAAATTGAGAGTGACCGCTTACTTGCTGTAAGGCGTTTAGCTAAACGTTATGGCGGAACCGTGGTCTTAAAAGGTGCCGGCACGCTGGTCGCCAGCCACGATCGGTTGGGCATTGTCGACGTGGGTAACGCCGGGATGGGAAGCGGTGGAATGGGGGATGTGCTGTCGGGGATCATTGCCGCATTGCTGGCACAAAAGCTTACCCCTTATGATGCGGCCTGTGCAGGTTGCGTAGCTCACGGCGCGGCGGCTGATGTCCTGGCCAGCCAGCGAGGCACGCGCGGTATGCTGGCGAGCGACCTGCTTTCAACGCTTTATCTGTTTGTTAATCCGGATTTGAATACCTGAAGCCATGATGAATCGAGTTATTGCATTACCTGAAGAAGCGGCAACATTAGCGCTGGGCAAGCGCCTTGCGCTAGCCTGTGAAGGCGCGACGGTGATTTACCTTTATGGTGACCTCGGGGCGGGTAAAACCACCTTTAGCCGCGGTTTCTTGCAGGCGCTGGGGCACAAGGGCAACGTTAAAAGCCCAACGTATACGCTGGTCGAGCCGTATCAGCTTGATAGCCTGATGGTCTATCACTTTGACTTGTATCGCCTGGCCGATCCGGAAGAGCTTGAGTTTATGGGGATCCGTGACTACTTCACCAATGACGCGATTTGTCTGGTGGAATGGCCGCAGCAGGGGACAGGTGTGCTCCCGGACCCGGATGTCGAAATTCACCTGAGCTACGAGGCGCAAGGGCGTGAAGCACGCATTGCCGCCGTTTCCTCATTGGGTGAAGCGTTACTGGCGCGGTTAGCCAAATAGCAAGGATGACGGGATGATCTATCGCGTGAAAGGTTGGTTGATGGCCGGATTCCTGCTGCTATGCTGCGCACAAGCGGGGGCGGCTGCGCTGTCGGATATTCAGGTTTCTAACGGTGAGAATCAGGCTCGTATCACCTTTAGTTTTATGGGCGACCCGGAATACACCTTTTCGCAGGACAATAAGCGAAGCGTCGCGCTGGATATCAAGCAAAGCGGCGTAATTCGCGGGCTGCCGCTACAGTTTAGTGGCAACAATCTGGTGAAAAGCATTAGCTCCGGGCAGCCAAAAGACGAACAATCTTTGCGCCTGGTCGTTGATTTAACCCAGCCAGGTAAAACCCGCGCCGTGAAGCAGCAAAACGGCGCTAATTATACCGTCATCTTTACGATTAACGCTGATGCACCGCCGCCGCCTCCACCGGTTGTGGCTAAGCGCGTTGAGCCTGCCGCGCCTGTCCAGGCCTCCGATCCGGCTCGTAATCCCTTTAAGCCCCAGCAGGTCACCGGCGTTATTGGATCGAATACCGTGATTCATCCGGCGGCTCGTGCGAAAAATAGCGGCCCGTCAGATACCGTGGTGGTGGCTATTGATGCCGGTCACGGCGGCCAGGATCCCGGCGCGATTGGCCCGGGCGGCACTCAGGAAAAGAATGTGACTATCTCTATCGCCCGCAAGCTTAAAGCTTTGCTGAACGGCGATCCGATGTTCCGGGGCGTGATGACCCGCGACGGCGATTACTTTATCTCGGTGATGGGGCGCTCTGACGTGGCGCGCAAGCAAAATGCGAACCTATTGGTCTCGATTCATGCGGATGCTGCGCCAAATCGTGATGCTACTGGGGCATCCGTGTGGGTGCTTTCAAACCGCCGCGCCAATAGCGAAATGGCGGGCTGGCTGGAGCAGCATGAAAAGCAGTCTGAGCTGTTGGGTGGCGCGGGTGATGTGCTGGCAAACAGCCAGGCGGATCCTTACCTTAGCCAGGCGGTGCTGGATTTGCAGTTCGGCCATTCCCAGCGCGTCGGGTATGATGTCGCGACCAAAGTGCTGGCGCAGCTTCAGCGCGTAGGCTCTTTGCATAAACGCCGCCCTGAGCACGCGAGCCTGGGCGTATTGCGTTCGCCGGATATCCCTTCTCTGCTGGTTGAAACGGGCTTTATCAGCAACAGTGCCGAAGAACGCCTTTTGGGCAGCGACAGCTACCAGCAGCAAATAGCGCAGGCTATTTATGAGGGGCTGTGTAACTACTTCCGTGAGCATCCGCTGCAGTCTGCCCCATCGAGTGAGCAAACTGCGAGAACCCAGCAGGGTTCACCTCAGCAGGTCGCTGCCACTAACTAAGGAGATAACATGCCGATTCAGGTTCTGCCGCCGCAGCTTGCGAACCAGATCGCCGCTGGCGAGGTTGTAGAGCGTCCTGCGTCGGTTGTGAAGGAACTGGTTGAAAACAGCCTTGATGCCGGCGCCACGCGGATTGATATCGATATCGAGCGCGGCGGCGCGAAGCTTATCCGTATTCGTGATAACGGCTGCGGCATTAAGCAAGAGGAGCTGGCGCTGGCGCTGGCTCGCCATGCTACCAGTAAAATCGCCTCGCTGGATGACCTTGAGGCCATTATCAGCCTTGGTTTTCGCGGTGAAGCATTGGCCAGTATCAGCTCGGTGTCACGCCTGACCCTGACTTCGCGTACGGTGGAGCAAAATGAAGCCTGGCAGGCGTATGCCGAAGGGCGCGACCAGGCTGTGACGGTGAAGCCAGCTGCACATCCTGTCGGGACCACGCTTGAAGTCCTCGATCTGTTTTACAACACGCCCGCGCGCCGTAAGTTTATGCGCACCGAAAAAACCGAATTCAATCATATCGATGAAGTGGTGCGCCGCATTGCGCTGGCGCGCTTCGACGTTTCTATTACGCTCAACCATAACGGTAAAATGATTCGCCAATACCGCGCGGTGCAGGAAGGGGCCCCTCGTGAGCGTCGGCTTGGGGCGATTTGCGGTACGTCGTTTCTTGAACAGGCGCTGGCGATTGAGTGGCAGCACGGCGATTTGACGCTACGCGGCTGGGTTGCCGAGCCTTCAGCGACCACCTCAGCTTTAGCAGAGATCCAGTATTGTTACGTTAACGGACGCATGATGCGTGACCGTTTAATTAATCATGCCATTCGCCAGGCCTGTGAAGACAAACTGGGCGTGGATCAGCAGCCTGCCTTTGTGCTGTACCTGGAGATTGATCCGCATCAGGTGGATGTTAACGTTCATCCTGCCAAGCACGAAGTTCGCTTCCACCAGTCGCGGCTGGTGCATGACTTTATCTACCAGGGCGTGATCAGCGTGCTTCAACAGCAGGGTGAGAACGCGCTGGCGCTGGAGGAAACGGCACAAACGCCTGTTGATCGCTGGCAGCCGGAAAACCGTGTCGCCGCCGGGCGTAATCAGTTTGCAACGCCTGCCGTCGCGCGTGAGCCTCGCGAAGCGCAGTCGCGGCAGGCCTCACCACCGTCTTCAGGCGGTGGTCGTTCCAGCGAGACGGGAGGCTCGCCGCTTTGGCCTCGTGCTGCTCCGGGCTACCAGAAGCAGCAAGGCGCGCTTTATCGCCAACTGTTGGATACTCCAGAAGTTGAACCTGCACCTGCGGCTCGTGCGGAAGAACCCGCGGCGCTCGAAGGCCACTCGCAAAGTTTTGGCCGGGTATTAACGGTTTTGCCGCCGGATAAGGCGTTACTTGAGCGTCAGGGTAAACTTTCTCTGCTTTCGCTGGTGGTTGCCGAGCGTTGGTTAAAACAGGCCCAGCTGGCGCCGGGCAGTGAAGGACTTCGGGGCCAGCCGCTGCTGATTCCGCTGCGGCTGAAAGTCAGTCACGAAGAACATGATGTATTGGTTAAATATCAGGCACTTTTGAAAGGGATGGGGATCGTATTTGATACCAATGCCCGTCAGATAACAATTCGCACGGTACCTTTACCTTTACGCAAACAAAATTTACAAATCTTGATTCACGAACTGCCAGGATACCTGGCGCAACAGGCAGATGTTTCCCCGGGCCAGCTGGCGTTGTGGATTGCCCGCCATTTGGCAAGCGATCACGAACAGTGGAGCCAGTCTCAGGCGATTGCGCTGCTGGCGGACGTTGAACGTCTCTGCCCACAGTTGGTGAAATCCCCACCCGGTGGTTTGCTGCAACCTGTTGATTTAAATACGGCGATGAACGCCCTGAAAGATGACTGAAGAAAAAAAACAGCCACAGGCAATTTTTTTAATGGGGCCAACGGCCTCCGGTAAGACGGCACTTGCCATTAATTTGCGTAAAACTTTGCCGGTAGAGTTGATAAGCGTGGATTCGGCCCTCATCTATCGAGGGATGGATGTCGGTACCGCTAAGCCAACGGAACAAGAGCAAGCTCTGGCGCCGCACAGGCTGCTGGACCTGCTTGACCCGGCTCAGGCGTACTCTGCGGCAGATTTTCGCCGCGATGCGCTGGCCGAGATGGCTGAAATTACCGCCGCCGGGCGTATTCCGCTGCTGGTCGGTGGAACAATGCTCTATTTTAAAGCGCTGCTGGAAGGGCTTTCGCCACTCCCGTCGGCGGACCCGGAAGTCAGGGCAAAGATAGAGCAACAGGCGGCAGAGCAAGGATGGGATGCGTTGCATCGTCAACTGGAACAGATTGATCCCGTTGCCGCTGCCCGGATTCATCCAAATGATCCGCAAAGGCTTTCCCGGGCACTGGAAGTTTTTTTCATTTCGGGTAAAACTTTAACGGAACTGACGCAAACGTCAGGAGAAGCTCTGCCGTATCAGGTGCATCAGTTCGCCATCGCCCCGGCGAGCCGTGAACTGCTCCATCAGCGAATTGAGCAGCGTTTTCATCAGATGTTGGCTTCAGGTTTTGAAGCAGAAGTGCGGGCGCTTTTTGCTCGCGGAGATTTGCATACGGAGATGCCTTCCATCCGTTGCGTGGGTTACCGCCAGATGTGGTCTTATCTGGCAGGTGAAACTTCATACGACGAGATGGTTTATCGAGGTATTTGCGCGACGCGTCAGTTGGCTAAGCGCCAGATGACCTGGCTGCGTGGCTGGGAAGGTGTTCACTGGCTAGACAGTGAAAAACCGGAGCAGGCATACAGCGAAGTGCTACAGGTTGTTAGTGCTAAGCATGGGTGAATGTGTACAATTGAAACGTCAGCGTGCGCAAATTTTTACGCAGTTTTTCAGAGCTAATCGCTCTTGAGTGACAAACAACAAACATATAAGGAAAAGATAGAATGGCTAAGGGGCAATCTTTACAAGATCCGTTCTTGAACGCACTGCGTCGTGAACGTGTTCCAGTTTCTATTTATTTGGTGAATGGTATTAAGCTGCAAGGGCAAATTGAGTCTTTCGATCAGTTCGTGATCCTGTTGAAAAACACGGTCAGCCAGATGGTCTATAAGCACGCGATTTCTACCGTTGTTCCGTCTCGTCCGGTTTCTCATCACAGTAATAACACCGGTACCGGCGGTTCTGGCGGCTACCATCACGGCGGCAGCGCGCAGGCGGGTTCTGCGACGCAACAAGACAGCGAAGAAACCGAATAAGGTCGCTTGCTGCTTTCCCGGTCGGGGGACCAGTTCAGCTGCGTTCCCCGCTGGTCTTTTTGAGAGGTTATACGCTTGTTTGACCGTTATGATGCCGGTGAGCAGGCGGTGCTGGTTCACATCTATTTTTCGCAAGACAAAGACATGGAAGACCTGGCGGAGTTCGAATCCCTGGTCTCTTCAGCCGGTGTCGAAGCACTGCAGGTGGTAACCGGTAGCCGCAAGTCCCCGCACCCAAAGTATTTCGTTGGTGAAGGCAAAGCCGTTGAGATTGCCGAGGCTGTTAAAGCCACTGGGGCGTCGGTTGTGCTGTTTGATCATGCGTTATCCCCCGCCCAGGAACGTAACCTGGAAGCCCTATGTGAGTGTCGTGTTATCGACCGCACTGGGTTAATTTTGGATATTTTTGCCCAACGTGCACGTACCCACGAAGGTAAATTGCAGGTTGAGCTGGCTCAGCTTCGCCACCTGGCTACTCGCCTCGTGCGCGGCTGGACCCACCTTGAGCGCCAGAAAGGCGGGATCGGTTTGCGTGGTCCGGGTGAAACCCAGCTCGAGACCGACCGCCGACTGCTACGCAACCGTATTATGCTGATCCTCTCGCGCCTAGCGCGCGTAGAAAAACAGCGCGAGCAGGGACGTCGTTCACGTAACAAAGCAGATGTGCCGACGATTTCATTGGTGGGCTACACCAACGCCGGTAAATCCACGCTATTTAATAGAATTACCGCGGCTGATGTTTATGCCGCGGATCAGCTATTTGCCACACTCGATCCTACACTGCGGCGCATTGACGTCGCCGACGTGGGCGAAACCGTGCTGGCAGATACCGTCGGTTTTATTCGCCACCTGCCGCATGATTTGGTAGCGGCGTTTAAAGCCACTTTGCAGGAGACTCGTCAGGCCACGCTGTTGTTACACGTGATTGACGCGGCCGACTTCCGGATCCAGGAAAACATTGCAGCAGTCGATACCGTACTGGAAGAGATTGAGGCGGATGAAATCCCAACCCTGTTGGTCATGAATAAAATCGATGCGCTGGATGAGTTCGAGCCGCGTATCGACAGGAACGACGAGAATGTGCCAATCCGCGTCTGGCTTTCCGCGCAGACCGGTGCCGGAGTCCCACTGCTTTTCCAGGCTCTGACAGAGCGTTTGTCTGGTGAAATTGCGCAGCATACGCTGCGTTTACCCCCTCAGGCAGGGCGTTTACGGAGCCGTTTTTATCAGCTTCAGGCAATAGAAAAAGAGTGGACAGAGGAAGACGGCTGCGTGGGGTTAGAAATCCGTATGCCTATCGTGGACTGGCGTCGCCTGTGTAAACAAGAACCGGCACTCGCGGATTACATCGTATAGACGCAATCAAGCCGGCTCATAAATGTCCTGAAGACTATTTCCCCCTAGGGGGATATCACCGCACAACAAATATGGAGCATAAACATGGCGTGGAATCAGCCCGGTAATAACGGACAGGACCGCGACCCGTGGGGAAGCAGCAAGCCTGGCGGCGACTCTGGGGGTAACAAAGGAGGGCGCGATAAGGGGCCACCTGATCTGGATGATATCTTCCGCAAGCTGAGCAAAAAGCTCGGCGGCCTTGGCGGCGGGAAAAGTGGCGGTAGCGGCGGTGGTAATGCATCGCAGGGGCCGGGTACTCCTATTGGTGGGCGCGTGGTCGGTATCGTTGCCGCTGCGGCGGTCATTATTTGGGCAGCAACCGGGTTCTACACCATTAAAGAAGCCGAACGCGGTGTTGTGACCCGCTTTGGTAAATTCAGCCACCTGGTTGAGCCTGGTCTGAACTGGAAGCCGACCTTTATCGACAGCGTTCAGGCGGTGAACGTTGAATCGGTACGTGAACTGGCAGCGTCCGGCGTGATGCTGACTTCTGACGAAAACGTCGTGCGCGTTGAGATGAACGTGCAGTACCGCGTTACCGATCCACAGCGCTATCTGTTTAGCGTGACCAGCGCGGATGACAGCCTGCGTCAGGCCACCGACAGCGCGCTGCGTGGCGTTATCGGCAAATACACCATGGATAAGATCCTCACCGAGGGTCGTACCGTGATTCGTAGCGATACCCAGCGCGAGCTTGAAGAAACCATCAAGCCTTACAACATGGGGATCACTCTGCTGGACGTAAACTTCCAGACGGCGCGTCCGCCTGAAGAAGTGAAGGCCGCCTTTGATGATGCCATTGCCGCACGTGAAAACGAACAGCAGTACATCCGTGAAGCGGAAGCTTACAGCAACGAAGTTCAGCCGCGTGCAAACGGCCAGGCTCAGCGTATTCTGGAAGAAGCTCGTGCTTATAAAGCGCAGACCGTTCTGGAAGCGCAGGGTGAAGTGGCTCGCTTTGCGAAGATGCTGCCAGAGTATAAGGCTGCACCGGAAATCACCCGCGAGCGTCTGTATATCGAAACCATGGAAAAAGTCCTTAGCCACACCCGTAAAGTGCTGGTTAACGACAAAGGTGGCAACCTGATGGTGCTGCCGCTGGATCAGATGTTGAAGGGCGGCGCTCAGCAGCCGGCCGCGAAGAGCGATAGCAGTGCAGCGAGCAATCTGCTGCGTCTGCCGCCAGCGTCCAGCTCAAGCAGCAGTGCCAGCACCTCTTCGTCCTCCTCGAGTGGCGATATCATGGATCAGCGACGTGCTAATGCACTGCGCAACGACACCCAGCGCGTAGGGAGTGAATAACGATGCGTAAGTCTTTTATTGCAGTAATTATCATCGTGCTGGTCGTGATTTACACCTCGCTGTTCGTGGTGCATGAGGGCGAGCGCGGCATTACATTACGCTTCGGCAAAGTCCTGCGTGATGACGAAAACAAACCGGTTGTCTATGAGCCGGGTCTGCACTTCAAGATCCCATTCATTGAAACCGTGAAAACGCTGGATGCGCGTATCCAGACGATGGACAACCAGGCCGATCGCTTTGTTACCAAAGAGAAGAAAGACCTGATCGTTGACTCCTACATCAAGTGGCGCATCAGCGACTTTAGCCGTTACTACCTGGCAACGGGCGGCGGCGATGTTTCACAGGCTGAAGTGCTGTTGAAACGTAAGTTCAGTGACCGTTTGCGTTCTGAAATTGGTCGCCTTGATGTGAAAGACATCGTGACCGATTCACGTGGTCGCCTGACGCTGGACGTTCGCGATGCCCTGAACTCCGGTTCTGCGGGGACGGATGATGAAGTCGCTACGCCAGCCGCTGACGATGCCATTGCGTCTGCAGCAGCGCGTATTACGGAAGAGACCAACGGTAAAGTGCCGGTGGTTAACCCGAACAGTATGGCAGCGCTAGGTATCGAAGTTGTAGACGTACGCATCAAGCAGATTAACCTGCCTGCTGAAGTGTCCGAGGCGATTTACAACCGTATGCGCGCTGAGCGTGAAGCGGTTGCCCGTCGTCACCGTTCACAGGGTCAGGAAGAGGCTGAGAAGCTGCGCGCTACCGCTGACTACGAGGTGACTCGTACGCTGGCAGAAGCCGAGCGTGAAGGCCGTATTTCTCGCGGTGAAGGTGATGCTGAAGCTGCGAAACTGTTTGCTGATGCGTTTAGCCAGGACCCAGACTTTTACGCCTTTATTCGTAGCCTGCGTGCCTATGAAGCAAGCTTCCAGTCTAACCAGGACATCATGGTTCTGAGCCCGGACAGCGACTTCTTCCGCTACATGAAGACGCCAGCAAATAGCTCACGCTAATCGCTGAGTATGGTGAAAGAGCCGGTTTACCGGCTCTTTTTTTATGCCCGTAAAGGATGATTATGAATTCAACAATTTGGCTAGCGCTTGCCCTGGTATTAGTGCTTGAAGGGCTGGGGCCGATGCTTTACCCGCGTATCTGGCGGCGAATGATTCTGGCCATGGCGCAATTACCGGACACCTTGCTTCGTCGTTTCGGCGGAGGTCTTGTGGTTGCCGGCATCGTTATCTACTACATGTTGAGTCGCGCCAGCAGCTGAGTGAAATTTATCCGGCAGAAACCCATTTTGTATACTAAAAGGGCTGTTCATCTGAGAAACCGATGGTAGAATCCTTTTTTAAGCAAACGGTGATTTTGAAAAATGGGTAACAACGTCGTCGTACTGGGCACCCAATGGGGTGACGAAGGTAAAGGAAAGATCGTTGATCTTCTGACTGAACGGGCTAAATATGTTGTACGCTACCAGGGCGGTCACAACGCAGGCCACACTCTCGTAATCAACGGTGAAAAAACCGTTCTCCATCTTATTCCATCAGGTATTCTCCGCGAAAACGTCACCAGCATCATCGGTAACGGCGTTGTGCTGTCTCCGGCTGCGCTGATGAAAGAGATGAAAGGGCTGGAAGACCGCGGTATTCCAGTACGTGAGCGTCTGCTGCTGTCTGAAGCTTGCCCGCTGATCCTTGACTACCACGTGGCGCTGGACGTTGCGCGTGAAAAAGCTCGCGGCGCGAAAGCTATCGGCACCACCGGTCGCGGTATCGGTCCTGCGTACGAAGACAAAGTGGCCCGTCGTGGCCTGCGCGTTGGCGACCTGTTCGACAAAGCCACCTTTGCAGACAAGCTGAAAGAAGTGATGGAATACCATAACTTCCAGCTGGTGAACTTCTACAAAGTTGACGCGGTTGACTACCAGAAAGTGCTGGACGATGCGATGGCGGTTGCCGACATCCTGACCAGCATGGTTGTTGATGTGTCTGACCTGCTGGATCAGGCGCGTAAACGCGGCGACTTCATCATGTTTGAAGGTGCTCAGGGCACGCTGCTCGACATCGACCACGGTACCTATCCGTACGTAACCTCCTCTAACACCACCGCGGGTGGCGTTGCGACCGGCTCCGGCATCGGTCCGCGCTATGTGGATTACGTTCTGGGTATCATCAAAGCCTACTCCACTCGCGTGGGTGCGGGTCCGTTCCCAACCGAGCTGTTTGATGACATCGGCGAGTTCCTGTGCAAGCAGGGTAACGAATTCGGCGCAACTACCGGTCGTCGTCGTCGTACCGGCTGGCTGGATGCGGTTGCCGTACGTCGTGCCGTGCAGATTAACTCCCTGTCCGGCTTCTGCCTGACCAAGCTGGACGTCCTGGACGGCCTGAAAGAAGTGAAAATCTGCGTGGGTTACCGTATGCCTGATGGTCGCGAAGTGACCACCACCCCAATGGCAGCGGATGACTGGGAAGGTATCGAGCCGATTTACGAAGTGATGCCTGGCTGGTCTGAAACCACTTTCGGCGTGAAAGAGCGCAGCGGTCTGCCGCAGGCAGCGCTGAACTACATCAAACGCATTGAAGAAGTGACCGGCGTGCCGATTGATATTATCTCTACCGGCCCAGACCGTACTGAAACCATGATTCTGCGCGATCCGTTCGACGCATAATGATGTGACGGGGTGTGGTAACACGCCCCGTATTGCTTTCTCCCCGCCGCTTTATTCACCATTCCAATCAAATAAATTAGCTGGCAACCATATGGCTGGTTTATCATCAATATGTACCTGCTTTAAGGTACAACTTGCCTTGTGCAAAGCGTTTCCCCTCCCACCCATGAGGTTGATGTGCAGTTAACGAGTTTTACTGATTACGGTTTACGTGCTTTGATTTATATGGCTTCTCTTCCCGAAGGGAGAATGACCAACATCTCTGAAGTGACAGAGGTGTACGGTGTGTCCCGTAATCACATGGTGAAAATCATCAATCAACTCAGTCGCGCGGGCTACGTTATGGCCGTACGAGGAAAAAACGGCGGCATCCGCCTTGGTAAGCCAGCGGAGACTATCCGCATTGGCGACGTGGTGCGCGAGCTGGAGCCGCTCTCATTGGTGAACTGTAGCAGTGAGTTTTGTCATATCACCCCTGCCTGCCGACTAAAACAGGCTTTGGCTGAGGCGGTGCAAAGTTTCCTACATGAACTGGATAAGCATACGCTGGCCGATCTGGTGGACCAAAACCAACCGCTCTACAAATTACTGCTGGTGGAGTAGCTATTATTCCATTTGTGGATGACAACGGAGGACCCGAAATGTCAAAAGATCCTTTTCAGGAACGAGAAGCCGAAAAATACGAAAACCCGATCCCAAGCCGGGAGTTTATTCTCGACCATCTCTCGAAACGTGAAAAACCGGCCAGCCGCGAAGAGCTGGCGGAAGAATTAAAAATCACCGGTGAAGAACAGATTGAAGCTTTGCGCCGTCGCCTGCGCGCGATGGAGCGTGACGGTCAGCTGGTCTTTACCCGCCGCCAGTGCTATGCCCTGCCGGAACGTCTGGACCTGCTGAAAGGCAAAGTGATTGGCCACCGCGACGGGTTTGGTTTCCTGCGCGTAGAAGGGCGTAAAGACGACCTTTATCTTTCATCCGAACAGATGAAGATGTGCATGCACGGCGACCTGGTACTGGTGCAGCCGCTCGGCGCTGACCGTAAAGGCCGCCGCGAAGCGCGCATCGTGCGCGTTCTGGAGCCAAGAACCGGACTGATTGTTGGCCGCTACTTTACCGATGCTGGCGTGGGTTTTGTGGTGCCGGACGACAGCCGTCTGAGCTTCGATATTCTTATTCCACCGGAAGCGCTGATGGGCGCACGTATGGGCTTTGTGGTCGTGGTCGAGCTGACCCAGCGCCCAACGCGCCGGACCAAAGCTATCGGTAAAATTGTTGAAGTGCTTGGCGACAACATGGATACCGGCATGGCCGTTGACATGGCGCTGCGTACTCATGAAATCCCGCACGTCTGGCCGAAAGAAGTTGAAGCCCAGGTTGCAAACCTGAAAGAAGAAGTGCCGATCGATGCCAAAATTGGTCGCGTTGACCTGCGGGATCTGCCGCTTGTCACCATCGATGGTGAAGACGCTCGTGACTTTGATGACGCCGTATTCTGCGAGAAAAAACGCGGCGGCGGCTGGCGCCTGTGGGTAGCCATTGCCGACGTCAGCTACTACGTTCGTCCGCCAACGGCGCTTGATAACGAAGCCCGCAATCGTGGGACGTCGGTTTACTTCCCGTCGCAGGTGGTTCCAATGCTGCCGGAAGTCCTTTCAAACGGCCTGTGCTCCCTGAATCCGCAGGTCGATCGCCTGTGTATGGTTTGCGAGATGACCATCTCCGCGGCAGGGCGTCTGACCGGCTATAAATTCTATGAAGCGGTGATGAGCTCTCATGCACGCCTGACCTATACCAAGGTCTGGCATATGCTGCAGGGCGATCAAGAACTGCGTGAGCAGTATGCGCCGCTGGTTAAGCACATCGAAGAGCTGCATAACCTCTACAAAGTGCTGGAAGTTTCCCGTGCCCAGCGTGGCGGTATCTCCTTCGAGAGCGAAGAAGCGAAGTTTATCTTCAACGCAGAGCGCCGCATCGAGCGTGTCGAGCAGACCGTGCGTAACGATGCCCACAAGCTTATCGAAGAGTGCATGATCCTCGCCAATATCTCGGCGGCGCGCTTTGTTGAGAAGAACAATGAACCGGCGCTGTTCCGCGATCACGATCGCCCGAGCAACGATGCGATCAGCGCGTTCCGTTCGGTGCTGGCTGAGCTGGGTCTTGAATTACCGGGTGGGCAGAAGCCTGAGCCGCGAGATTACGCCGACCTGCTGGCGTCCATCGCCGATCGTCCCGATCACGAGATGCTGCAAACCATGCTGCTGCGCTCGATGAAACAGGCTATCTACGATCCGGAAAACCGTGGCCACTTCGGCCTCGCGCTGCAGTCCTACGCGCACTTTACTTCACCTATCCGTCGCTATCCGGACCTGTCTTTGCACCGCGCCATTAAATACTTACTGGCAAAAGAGCAGGGGCATACCGGGAACAGCACCGAATCCGGCGGCTGGCACTACAGCATGGAAGAGATGCTGCAGCTGGGTCAGCACTGCTCGATGACCGAACGCCGCGCCGACGAAGCGACTCGCGACGTTGCGGACTGGCTGAAGTGCGACTTCATGCAGGACCAGGTAGGCCAGGTATTTAACGGCATTATTGCCAGCGTGACCGGCTTTGGCTTCTTCGTGCGCCTGGATGACCTGTTTATTGACGGGCTGGTTCACGTCTCGACGCTGGATAACGACTATTACCGCTTTGACCAGATTGGTCAGCGCCTGATCGGCGAGTCCGGCGGCCAGACTTACCGCCTGGGCGATCGCGTCGAGGTTCGGGTGGAAGCCGTTCACATGGACGAGCGTAAAATCGACTTCGCGCTGATCTCAAGCTCACGTGCGCCGCGTGGCGAAGGTAAAACGGCAAAAGACAAAGCGAAGCGAGGCGGAAATGGTGGTGCGCCGTCTAAGCGCCGTCAGGCAGGCAAACGCGTAAACTTCGAGCCGGACAATGCTTTCCGCAAAGAGAAAGACGGAGCGAAAGCGAAGAAAGAGAAGGCAGGAAAGAAACCGAAGAAAGCCAAAGCGCCGTCGGACAAAACCCGTAAAATAGCGGCAGCAACGAAGGCGAAGCGCGCCGCGAAAAAACAGGCGAGCTGACATTACCCTCACCCTGACGTATGTCCGCCCTCGCCCCTTTGGGGAGAGGGCCAGGGTGAGGGGCTAAATCCAGACTATGAACAAACCAACACGGGCGAACCCTCGTCCGCAATGAGTGATATCGATGAGTGAAATTATTTACGGCATTCACGCCGTCCAGGCCCTGCTTGAACGTGCTCCGCAGCGTTTTCAGGAAGTCTTTATCCTGAAAGGTCGCGAAGACAAGCGCCTGCTGCCGCTGATCCACGCGATTGAAGCGCAGGGGATCCCGGTGCAGGTGGCGAACCGCCAGTGGCTGGACGAGAAGGCCGAGGGCGCGGTACACCAGGGCATTATTGCTCGCGTAAAGCCGGGCCGCCAGTATCAGGAAAACGATCTGCCCGATCTGATTGCGGAGCACGAGCGCCCGTTCCTGCTGATCTTGGATGGCGTCACCGATCCACATAACCTCGGAGCCTGCCTGCGTAGCGCAGATGCTGCCGGGGTTCATGCGGTTATCGTGCCGAAGGATCGTTCCGCACAGCTAAACGCGACGGCGAAGAAAGTTGCCTGTGGCGCGGCGGAGAACGTTCCGCTTATCCGCGTGACCAACCTGGCTCGCACCATGCGCCTGCTGCAGGAAGAGAATGTCTGGATTGTCGGCACCGCCGGTGAAGCGGACCACACCCTGTTCCAAAGCAAATTTACCGGCCCAATGGCGCTGGTGATGGGTGCAGAAGGTGAAGGTATGCGCCGCCTGACCCGCGAACACTGCGACGAGCTGGTCAGCATCCCAATGGCCGGTACCGTTTCTTCCCTGAACGTTTCCGTTGCCACCGGCGTTTGCCTGTTCGAAATCGTGCGTCAGCGCGGAGTCTGACCCTAGGATCGGCTGCGCGATGCAGCCGCTCCGTTTTACCTCGATGACCGGCGCTGGGCGATAACCGTGGAAGGGGCGCAACCAAATTTCTGTTTAAACGCTTTACTAAAGTGGAAAGAGTCGAAAAAACTCAGCTGCTCGGCCACAAGACTGACGCTGTATCCTCCCTGTCGTAATAGCGATTGAGCAAGCTCTAGCCGGGCATTGAGATAATATTCTTTTGGCGATTTTCCGGTATATTTCAGAAATAATTTTCGCAGATATTGCTCGCTGCATTCCATCCATTCCGCCATTTCTGGCACGCTCCAGTGCTTTTGTAAATCCGCATGCAATAGTGAGAGTAATTTCTCAATTTTAATTAATTTTTCAGACTTAATTCCATTTTCTTCAATAAGGCAAATCCACTGATAAATCAATTTTGTCAGAAAGGCTACTGCCAGATTATTTTTGTTCGAGTTTTTATTGACGAGTAGTTCGCTGATTTGATGCAATTCTTTTTTATATTCATCACCGTTATGAATAACGGCTTTTTGTTTTAAAGGAATTTCCATAACGCAATTAGGTATAAACTCCATCCAGTATTGCTCCCACACCAGTCCTTCACAGTGATAGGATAAAATGTCAACGGGTTTAAGAAAGATCACACAGTTGCCGTTAAGCGTAATCTCATCACCGCCGTGCAGCAGGATCTTACCGCTGCCCTGTAGCGTATAG
This sequence comes from Styx infernalis, assembly GCA_018237865.1. NCBI lineage: Eukaryota > Metazoa > Arthropoda > Insecta > Lepidoptera > Riodinidae > Styx > Styx infernalis. The sequence goes on along the minus strand of DWAA01000055.1, from coordinate 8,318 downwards.
ATAGCTACCCATGAGCTGGCAATAAGTGGTTTCTTCTTGTCCTGCGGCCAAAAAACGCGATAGGCCTTATCGGCGAGGGTATGCCAAAGGGAGAGTAGAATAATACCGCTGGAGATCACATTTTTCTCAAGAACCAGCGGAATATTATAAGTAGTTTCGTTTTTTACATCAGGAAGGTCATTTTTTCCATTCATTTTATTCTCCCTCCAGTCAATGATGATGCTAACCCGATGACGGAATTTAGCAAACAAAACTCCGCCGGGTAAACAGAAAAAGTTTTCTGTGATTTTAAACAGCCTCGACCCTATCGATGCAATATTCCTGTGCCGTTATTGCATTGAGACATAATGATAAATAAGGGCATAAAATGAATATTCAGCAAATTGTAAGCTTCCTGGCTTTCACCTTTTTAGTGGCTTTTATCACCTGGTGGAAGCTGCGGAAATCGGATACTCAGTCTCAACAGGGGTACTTCCTCGCAGGGCGCTCTCTGAAGGCGCCCATTATTGCCGCTTCGCTCATGCTAACCAATTTATCAACGGAACAGCTGGTTGGCCTGACCGGGCAGGCATATCGCAGCGGGATGTCGGTTATGGCCTGGGAAGTGATCTCTGCAATTCCCCTGATCTTCCTCGCGCTGATCTTCTTGCCACGCTATCTGCAGCGCGGCATTGCCACCATTCCACAGTTTATTGAAGAGCGTTATGACAAAACTACCCGCATCATCGTTGACTGCTGCTTTCTGATAGCCACTGGGATCTGTTTTCTGCCGGTGGTGCTTTACTCAGGTGCGCTGGCTTTTAACAGCATCTTCCATATCAGTGAAACTTTCGGTATTTCATCGTCGGCCGCGATTTGGGCGATGGTAGTGGTTCTCGGGCTGTCCGGGATCCTCTACGCGGTTATCGGCGGCATGAAGGCGATTGCTATCGCGGATATGATCAACGGTATCGGGCTGGTGATTGGCGGTCTGATGGTGCCGGTATTTGGGCTGATCGTTATGGGGGATGGCAGCCTGTTGCAAGGGCTGGAGCGTTTGACCACGGATCACAGCGAGATGCTGAATTCAATTGGTGGAGCCAACGATCCGGTGCCTATTGGAGCTGCACTGACCGGATTGGTGCTGGTGAATACCTTCTACTGGTGTACCAACCAGGGGATTGTGCAGCGCACGCTGGGTTCACGTAATTTGGCTGAAGGGCAAAAGGGTGCGTTGCTGACAGCGGTGCTAAAAATGCTCGACCCGCTTATCCTGGTGTTGCCGGGGATCATTGCCTTCCATCTGTTTCGTGAACTGCCCTCGGCGGATATGGCCTATCCGGCGCTGGTTAACCGGGTGATGCCGCTGCCGCTGGTCGGTTTCTTCAGTGCCGTGCTGTTTGGGGCGATTATCAGCGCCTTTTGCGGCTTCCTTAATAGTGCCTCCACGCTGTTTAGCCTTGGCATCTACAACCGCATTATCAATCAGGAAGCCTCTTCGGAGAAACTGGTGAAAGTTGGCCGTCAGTTCGGTCTGGTGGTCACGGTGGTTTCGGTGCTGGTCGCACCGTGGATCGCCCATGCGCCGGAAGGTCTCTACGCCTGGATGAAGCAGTTGAACGGTATTTATAACGTGCCGCTGGTTACCATCATCATCATGGGCTTCTTCTTCCCACGTATTCCTGCGGTGGCTGCGAAAGCCGCGCTGCTGTTCGGTATTTGCAGCTATGTCGTGATCAATTACCTGGTGGATCTGCACTTCCATTTCCTTTACACGCTGGCGTTCACCTTTTGTATCAATGTGGTGCTGATGCTGACTATCGGCTGGCTGTGGCCGCAGGAGGAGCCTTTCCGTTTCCGCGATGCTTTTGCGGTGGATATGACGCCGTGGAAGAACGCCAAAATTGCCTCCGTCGGCGTATTGTTCGCCATGATCGGTGTTTATTCCGGTTTTGCCCGATTTGGCGGATATAACAGCCATCTTCTAACTGTGCTCTGTTACCTGGTGGTGGCGTGCGTGGTGATTTACCTGTTTGTCGACGGCCGACGCCAAAGGCGAGCTGCCTCTGCGATTCCTCTTTCTGAAGCTAAGGATGACTAATGCAACGTCCCAATATTGTTTTCATCATGACTGATACGCAGGCCACCAATATGGTGGGCTGCTACAGCGGTAAGCCACTGAATACAAATCATATTGATGCTCTTGCGCAGGAAGGGATACGGTTTAACTCTGCCTATACCTGTACTCCAGTCTGTACGCCAGCGCGCGCCGGGCTGTTTACCGGTATTTATGCCAACCAGTCCGGCCCGTGGACCAACAACGTCGCGCCGGGGAAAAACATCAGCACCATGGGGCGTTACTTTAAGGATGCAGGCTATCACACCTGTTTTATCGGCAAGTGGCATCTCGACGGGCACGACTACTTCGGTACCGGCCTCTGCCCACCGGAGTGGGATGCTGAGTACTGGTTTGACGGTGCTAACTACCTTGCCGAGCTGAGTGAGGAGCAAACGGTACTGTGGCGTAACGGGCTGAACAGCGCGGCAGATATCCGCGCCCATGATATCGATGAAACCTTCACCTGGGCCTGGCGGATCAGCAAACGGGCCATCGACTTTGTCCGGCGTCCGGAGCGTGAGGAGCAGCCGTTCCTGATGGTGATCTCCTATGATGAGCCGCATCATCCGTTTACCTGCCCGGCGGAGTACATCGACAAGTATGAAGACTTTCATTACGACCTTGGCCCGCGCGCGCAGGATGACCTGCGGCAGAAGCCGATGCACCATCAGCTCTGGGCGGATGCTATGCCTTCGCCGGTCGGAGAGGATGGCCGCTACCATCATCCGCTCTACTTTGCCTGCAACGATTTTGTCGATGACCAGATTGGAAAGGTTGTGGCGGCATTAACCCCGGAGCAGCGTGAGAACACCTGGCTGGTTTACACCTCCGATCACGGCGAGATGATGAGCGCGCACCAGTTAATCAGCAAAGGAGCCGCGATGTATGACGATATTACCCGCGTGCCGCTGATTGTCTGTCCGCCGGGGGGAGAGCGGCCGCCGCGCCAGGTAGATACTCCCGTTAGTCACATCGATGTGCTGCCAACGCTGATGGCGCTGGCTGGGATTGAGCAACCGGATATTTTGCCCGGTGGCAACTTCCTGCAGGTGGAAGGGGATCGCGGCGTGATGGTGGAGTTTAACCGTTACGAAATTGAACACGACAGCTTCGGAGGTTTTATTCCGGTGCGTTGCTGGGTCACCTCGCGCTTTAAGCTGGTGATCAATCTTTTCACCAGCGATGAGCTCTACGATCGCGATGCCGATCCGGAGGAGATCTGCAACCTGATCGGCGATCCCCGCTTCGCCACGGAGCGCAATCAATTGCATGACGAACTGCTGAATTACATGGAGTACATCCGCGATCCGTTCCGCTCTTATCAATGGGCTTGCCGCCCATGGCGACCCGATGCTGAGCCGCGCTGGATGGGGCCGTTCCGTCCACGTCCGGAGGATGGCTATTCGCCGGTGGTGCGTGATTATGACACCGGGATGCCGACCCAGGGCGTGAAGATGGAAGAGAAGAAACAGAAGTTCTGAGGATGCCGGGGGCCGACAGGACGGCCCCGAAGCAAGGAGAAAAGATGAATCTGTCACGGATTGGTGAAGCGCCGGATTACCGCTTTTCACTGGCGAACGAGCGGACGTTCCTGGCGTGGATCCGTACGGCCCTGGGGTTTCTGGCTGCCGGCGTCGGGCTGGATCAGTTTGCCCCGGATATTGCCGCTCCACCGGTTCGTCAGGCGCTGGCGCTGCTGCTCTGCCTCTTTGCCGCGCTGCTGGCGGTTATGGGTTACCTGCGCTGGCTGCGTAACGAGCGGGCAATGCGTCTGAAGCAAGATTTGCCCTATACGCGTGTTCTGCAGCTGGTGGTGCTGGCGATGGTTGCTGCGGCTGTGGTGTTGATGGGCGTGCTGCTCAATGCCCACTAGACGTCACGCCCGGCGACTGGCTGACTCAGGGCTGCAGCCGGAAAGAACTTCGCTGGCCTGGTTTCGCACGCTGCTCGGCTGCGGCGTGCTGATGGCCCTGGCGCTGCGGCATCATTGTGAACTTTCCGGTCCGCCGGTCTGGATCATTATGATCGTTCTGCTCAGCATCTGGTTACTGCTGTGCGGCTACACCCGGCAGCGTGGAAGAATGGATATTGCGCACGATTTCTCCGACTGGTCAGCCCGGATGACGAAACTGGGCATTGCCCTTGCTGTGCTGCTGCTGGCACTGCTCTTTTGCAGCCACCATCTTTTACAGCTCTTGCCCGGCGGTCTGTTGTGAAGGGCTGTCACGTTATGGCGAAACCGGCAGGCTCGCGTTGCAACCTAAGCTGTCACTACTGTTTTTATCTTGCTAAGTCTGCTCTGCCGGTGATGGATGACGAAACGCTGCGCCTGTATATCAGTCAGCATATTGCCGCGCAGCCTGGCGATGAGGTGGAATTTGCCTGGCAGGGCGGCGAACCCACGCTGTGCGGTCTGCCCTTCTTCAAAAAAGTAGTGGCGCTACAAGCGCGTTACGCAGCCGGAAAGCGCATCCACAATTCTCTGCAAACCAATGACCTGCTGCTGAATAATGTGCGTGCTGAGTGAAACCTGTGGCCATGCTTTTGCGTTGGAAGCGAACGGTGACCTCTACCAGTGCGACCATTTTGTCGGGCCGCAGTGGTGGGTGGGTAATTTGCACCGCACACAGCTGAGTAAGATGAACGCCAGCGAGTCGGTTATTGCGTTTGGTATGAGTAAAAAAAATCGCAGCTACCGCCGGAATGCCTGACCTGTCAGGAGTGGTCTTTCTGCCACGGATACTGCCCGAAACACCGGCTGTTGCGCGGAAAAAGCGCACTGTGCCAGGGATACCGGCGTTTTTTTCGGGAAAGTGCCACCTGGATGGCAATAATGCGGGATTTGATTCGTCAACGCCGCTCCCCTGCTGAATTAATGGACTTATTTCCGCCGCTGACTGATGCCCGGGGTCAGGTTGTGATCCCCTGCACAAACTCTCATCAGGAGAAGGCATAACCTAGGTGAGCATCCATAATTACCCTGAATGTGAAAGGGAGCCGATATGGACTGGAAAACCCACACCGTTTTTAATCAACCCATACCTCTCAGCAATAGCAATCTTTTTCTTTCCGATATCCCGCAGCGGGAAGCCGTGCTTCGCGAAGGTGCAGGCTGGGACGCTGAGCTTCTGGCCAGCATCGGCCAACAGTTGGGCTCTGCGGAATCTCTGGAGCTGGGCAGGCTGGCAAACGCTAACCCGCCCGAGCTGCTACGTTTTGACGCTACCGGCGAACGGCTTGAAGATGTTCGCTTTCATCCTGCCTGGCACCTGCTGATGCAGGGGCTCTTCGCTAATCGGGTTCACAATCTCGCCTGGCAGGAAGACGTACGTCAGGGGGCTTTTGTTGCCCGCGCCGCCCGATTCATTCAGCATGCGCAGGTGGAAGCCGGAACCCTTTGTCCGATAACCATGACCTTTGGCGCAGCGCCGCTGCTGCTGAAGCACTTGCCGAAAGCCTTTGAAGCCTGGCGTAAGCCGTTGCTCAGCGATCGCTATGATGCACATTTGCTGCCCGGCGACCAAAAGCGTGGCCTGCTGATTGGCATGGGGATGACCGAGAAGCAGGGCGGTTCTGACGTGCTGAGTAACACCACGCGCGCCGAGCCGCTGGAAGGAAGAGGCTCTGGCGAAGCTTATCGGCTGGTGGGGCACAAATGGTTTTTCTCCGTCCCGCAAAGCGACGCTCACCTCGTCCTTGCTCAGGCTAAAGGAGGATTGTCGTGTTTCTTCCTGCCGCGTTTTCTGCCGGACGGCCAGCGCAATGCCGTTCGCCTCGAGCGCCTTAAAGACAAACTCGGCAACCGCTCCAACGCCAGCAGCGAAGCAGAGTTTTGCGACGCTGCCGCCTGGCTTATCGGTGAAGAAGGTGAGGGCGTACGCCATATTCTGAAAATGGGCGGATTTACCCGCTTCGACTGCGCGCTCGGCAGCCATGGCCTGATGCGACGCGCGCTGTCTGTAGCCTTGTGCCATGCCCTTCAGCGGCAGGCCTTTGGCAAGACGCTTATCGAGCAGCCGATGATGCGCCAGCTGCTGGGAAAAATGGCGCTGCGGCTTGAAGGCCAGACGGCATTTCTTTTCCGTCTTGCACGGGCGTGGGAGTCGCCTGGTGACGCTCAGCAACTGGCCTACAGCCGCTTGTTTACCCCGGCCGCAAAATTCATCATCTGCAAAGCCGGCATTCCTTTTGTTGCCGAAGCGATGGAGGTTTTGGGCGGCGTGGGCTATTGCGAGGAGAGTGAGCTGCCGCGTCTGTACCGCGAAATGCCGGTTAACAGCATTTGGGAAGGGTCGGGCAATATCATGAGTCTCGATGTGCTACGCGTACTGGCGAAGCAGGCTGCGGTGATGGAGATGCTGCACGGTGAGTTCGATGAGGTTAAAGGACAAAACCGGCACTTTGATCGCAGCTGGCGGCAGCTACAGCAACGTTTGCGTAAACCACAGGAAGGACGGGGAAGGGAAATCACGCATCAGCTGGCTAATCTAGCCTGTGGAGCGCAATTGCTTAAATACCTTTCACCACCCGCAGCCGAAGCCTGGTGCCGAATGATGTTGGACGACAGGGGAGAATCGCTCTTGCCCGAGCAGGTCATCAGTGATGTGCTGCTGCGGGCAACGGGAGGCGTGGCTTAATAATAGGGCAGGCCATTATGCGTAAAGAATGGCCTGCGCTCGCCAGCTATCTGCAAGAGAGTTTTCCTGCATCTGAATAATGCGGTACCAGGAAGCACCCTGCTCGTCAGCTTTCAGCGCGATCATCCGCTCGACGTCCTGCGGGCTACCGGCAATATCATTTACCGAAATTAATCCGATTTCATTAAGGCCTGTCACGCAATCCGCGCTGGCAAACTCGGCGGACTGCGCCAGAGTCGGAATAAGGCCAACAGATAACAGCAGTGTAGTTAAGGCAAGAGATCGTTTCATTGTCAGTTCCTTATCAATTTACCCCGAAGTCACAGGGCAGTCCTTCGCTTACTCAAAGCTGACCCCGCTTCCTGAGGGCGAGGTCAATTGTGCATAAGAAACGATCAAACGGCGAAAAGCTGTGTAAATATCAATAAATAACGGCTATCGGGGCGGGTTATTTTCGATACAAAATAGCCTGCGCGTACCACTGGCCCGGTATGACCGTCTCATCATTCATAATGATGAGATAATAATCGGCTTTCGCTGCTGCGGCTTTCTTCTTAATAATGGCTTCTGAGTCCATCGGAGAGCCGCGTACTACGGCGGTCACGGTGGCTATTTTTGTTAACGCCGCAGTCTGAGGACGCTGTACTTCCTGCGGGACGCTCGTCGGCGGCGGTGCGGGCTGCGGTGTACCCTGAAGTACGCTGCAGGCGCTGAGTAATGTCGCCAGAAATAGCACGGTTAGCCGTAGCATGATGGTTTCTCGTTTCTTGACAGTCATAGTGTAGTTCCGGGTTTGGCCCTGAAAAGGGGGAATGTTCCCGATTTGTTATCTCAGGCGCGCTTTTAAATGACTTTCGAATGAAAATCGATAGCTGGATCTCATCGTTACAATAATCCCTAATCTGCGTTACTTTCCCTAATATTTCACGCTAGGAGAAGAGTGGATGACCGAAATTTATAATGAGCGGTTAGCCGATGTTAACGTTCTGCATGCGGTGCCGGCCGGAATGAAAGAGTCTCCGCTGCCGACGGCTATCTTCTACCATGGTTTTACCTCTTCAAAACTAGTGTATAGCTATTTTGCAGTGGCGCTGGCACAGCAGGGATTTCGCGTTGTTATGCCCGATGCTCTCGATCATGGCGATCGCTACAGCGGTGATGCTCAGGCTCGCCTGCTGCAGTTCTGGCCGATCCTAAAAAACAGCATTGATGAATTCCCGGCACTCTATCGAGCACTGCTAAATACCGGCGGCGTCGCCGATGGCAGGCTTGCGGTGGGCGGGGCTTCAATGGGAGGAATGACGGCTCTGGGGATCATGGCTCGCCACCCGGAAGTACGCTGCACGGCTTGCCTTATGGGCTCTGGCTATTTTACCACGCTGGCGCAAACGCTGTTTCCACCGCAGGCTGATGTGCGTGAAAAGGTGATTGCCGGGCTGGCGGATTACGACGTCGGCGAACGGCTTGAGCGCCTGAGCGACAGGCCTCTGCTACTCTGGCACGGTGAGGATGATGACGTTGTGCCTGCCGTAGAAACGTTCAGGTTACAGCAGGCGCTGGCGGCGAACGCGCTGGACCAAAAC
>DWAA01000054.1:0-25227 GCA_018237865.1 Styx infernalis | reverse complement strand
TAAATCCGGTCGTGCGGAATTCGCCGCCCTGTACGCCCAAAGCCAGCCGCTCGGCGTGGGCGTGACCGGCATGACCCAGAGCATTACCCGTGGCGGGTCAATCAATGCCACCGGCAATGCCCTGGATTTGGCTATCTCCGGCAACGGTTTCTTCGTCGTGCGCGATAGTGCGGGCACGACGGCCTACACTCGTGCGGGCTATTTTGGCACCGACAGCAACGGTAACCTGATCAACAGCTCCGGCATGAACCTGCAGGGCTATCCGGTTGACGCGAACGGCGTGCTGCAGGTGGGCAGCGTCGGTAATTTGACCATCAGCAGCGGTTCAATTCCTGCTAAGTCTACCGACAGTTTAGATTTCACCGCTAACCTCGACGCCCGCGCCGACAAGCCCGTTACGGCGACTTTCGATCCTAAAGACAACACTTCTTATAACAACACCTACGCGACGCAGGTGTACGACTCGCTGGGCCGCGAGCACACCATCAACCAGTATTTCGTCAAAACCGATGAAAATACCTGGGAAGTTTATTACTACATGGACGACCAGCCGCTGACGAATCCGGCGAGCCAAACCATGACCTTTAGCGATCAGGGCATTCTGAGTGCGCCAAACGGTGCCGTGCCGTTGACCATTGATGTTCCCGGCGCTCAGGCATTATCTGTCGACCTGAACTACACCGGCACTACGCAGTATGGCTCTGATTTCTCGGTCAGCAAAAACAAAGGCAACGGCTATGCGTCCGGCTCGAAAACCGGCCAGCAGATTGATGAGGATGGTTCCGTCTACGCCACCTTCTCCAACGGTGAGCGCATGCTTCAGGGACAGCTGATCCTGGCCAACTTTGCCAACCCCAATGGCCTTGCCGCACAGGATGGCACGACCTGGATGCAGACCGCTGCGTCCGGTACACCGCTGACCGGTGCGCCGGGTTCCGGCCTGCTGGGTGCCATCAAAGCCGGTGCGCTGGAAGCGTCAAACGTTGACCTGACTTCTGAACTGGTTGGGCTGATGAGCGCCCAGCGTAACTACCAGGCGAACACCAAAGTCATCAGCACCAATGACAGCATGATGAACGCGCTGTTCCAGGCCGTGTAATGGATCACTTAATTTACACCGCGGTCAGCGGCGCAAACCGCAGCCTGTCCCAGCAGCAGATCCACGCGAACAACCTGGCGAACGTCAATACCCAGGGGTTTCGTAGCGATCTGGAAAGCGCTCAGGCGCAGCAGATCGCGGGAGCGGGCTATGACTCGCGCTATCTGGTGCAGCCTACCGACGGCGGCATCGATATGACGCCGGGCGCGATGAAACAAACCGGCCGTGACCTCGACGTTGCCCTGCGCGGCAGCGGCCTGATTGTTCTCGGCAGCGGTAACCGCGAAGTCTACACCCGCAACGGGCAAATCGACGTTGGCCCGGAAGGCGATCTGACGATTAGCGGCCTGCCGGTGGAAGGGGATAACGGCCCTATCGTGCTGCCGCCATTTTCACAAGTCTCCATTGCCCAGGACGGGGTGATAAGCATTGTGCCCGACGACGGCGGCCCTGCGGTGCCGGTGGAGATCGATCGCCTCAAGCTGGTAGATATTCCCGCCGGACAGCTGCAAAAAAACAGCGCCGGGCTCCTCGTCACTAACGCGCTGAACAACCCGCGTAACGAAGAAGTGACGGTGGCCTCCGGGCATCTTGAGAGCGCGAACGTGTCGGCCATCAGCGAGATGGTGTCCAGCATTGCGCTGAACCGGCAGTTTGAAGCGCAGATCAAGATGATGAAAGCCGCAGATGACCTGGCCACGGCGGGCAATCGCCTGCTGCGCGGCAGTTGATTACAAGGATAACGAACGATGAATCCAGCTTTGTGGGTAAGTAAGACCGGGCTCGCGGCGCAGGACGCCAAGATGGGCGCGATTTCCAACAACCTCGCCAACGTAAACACCTCCGGGTTTAAGCGCGACCGCGTGATGTTCTCGGATCTGTTCTATCAGAACCAACGCACGCCGGGCGGCCAGCTCGACCAGAACAACACGGCGCCGACCGGCATCCAGTTCGGCACGGGCGTGAAAATTATGGGGACGCAGAAAGAGTTCTCCACCGGCAATATCCAGAACACCGGACAGGATCTGGACGTGGCAATCACCGGACAGGGCTTTTTCCAGGTGGAAACGCCGGACGGCGAAATCGCCTATACCCGCGCCGGAAACCTGCAGCGCAACCAGGAGGGGGTGATAACCAACGCCGCTGGCCTGCCGCTGGTGCCGCAAATTGAGCTGCCGGCCAATACCAAAGAGATCCAGATTGCCAAAGATGGCACGGTGATGGCGCAGGTCGGTGGCGAAACCGATCCGGTTGAGCTGGGGCAGATTACCCTGGTGAACTTCGTCAATCCGGCCGGTCTGGAAGCGGTAGGCGGCAACCTTTATCGCGAAACCGCCGCCAGCGGCGAAGCGGTGGAAGGGATCCCCGGCGAAGAGGCATTTGGCCAGCTGGAGCAGGGATCGCTTGAAGGATCTAACGTGCAGGTCGTCGAGGAGATGGTGGACATGATAACCGTTCAGCGCGCCTACGAAATGAACGCCAAAATGGTGTCCGCCGCCGACGATATGCTCAAGTTTGTCACCCAGACGATGTAATGATGGGTCAATGAAGTGAAGAGAGTCATGAAAAAGCAGTGTGTTATCGGTTTACTGGCGCTGATGCTGGTCGGGTGTGAAAGCCCGGCTCTGTTGGTGCATAAAGACGACGCGGCCTTTGCGCCGCCGGAAGATTTTGTCATGCCGGATACGGCGGTGCAGGGCGGTGGCGTCTACAACGGCGGCTATAACTGGTCGCTGACCCAGGACCGTCGCGCCTACCGCGTGGGCGATATTCTGACCGTCCGTCTCGATGAATCTACCCAGGCCAGTAAGCAGGCGAGAACCAACTTCGGTAAGAAAAACGACGTCACGCTCGGCGTGCCGCAGGCTTTCGGCCACTCGGTTGACAAGCTTAGCGGCTCCGTCGATGGTGATCGCAACTTCAACGGCAACGCCAGCTCCCAGCAGCAAAACAGCCTACGCGGCTCGATTACCGTCGCGGTATTCAAAGTGCTGCCGAACGGCATACTGGCGGTGCGCGGCGAGAAGTGGCTCACCCTTAACCAGGGCGACGAGTATATGCGCGTCACGGGCCTGGTTCGTGCCGATGACGTAGAGCGTGATAACACCGTTTCTTCTCAGCGCATCGCCAATGCCCGCATCTCGTATGCGGGCCGCGGCGCGCTGAGTGACTCGAACGCTGCGGGCTGGCTGACGCGTATCTTCAACCACCCGCTGTTCCCTATCTAACCGGAGCCGACGATGCGTAACGTAGCGCTTTTCCTCACGCTCCTGTGGAGCACCTGCTCGCTTGCCGAAACGCTGGGCAACATCGTGGATATCCAGGGTGTGCGGGGCAATCAGCTGGTGGGCTATAGCCTGGTGGTTGGCCTTGACGGCTCCGGCGATAAAAACCAGGTGAAATTTACCAGCCAGTCGGTGACCAACATGCTGCGCCAGTTTGGCGTGCAGCTGCCGACAAAAATCGACCCGAAGGTGAAAAACGTGGCGGCGGTTGCCATCAGCGCCACGCTGCCGCCGGGCTATGCTCGCGGGCAGTCGATTGACGTGACCGTCTCTTCGATTGGTGACGCAAAGAGCCTGCGCGGCGGCACGCTGCTGCTAACCCAGCTCCGGGGGGCCGACGGCGAAGTCTATGCGCTGGCGCAGGGCAACGTGGTAGTGGGCGGCGTGAAGGCGGAGGGGAACAGCGGCTCCAGCGTCACCGTGAACACGCCAACGGTAGGGCGCGTGCCGAACGGCGGCTCTATCGAGCGCGAGATCCCAACCGATTTTCAGGACAACAGCCAGGTGATGCTTAACCTTAAGCGTCCAAGTTTTAAAACCGCCAACAACGTGGCGGTGGCGCTGAACAGCACTTTCGGGGCGAACACGGCTACCGCACAAAGCGCGACCAACGTGGCGGTGCGTGCGCCGATGGATCCGGGTGAGCGCGTCAGGTTTATGTCGATGCTGGAAGATGTGCAGATCAACGCCGGAAAACGGCCCCCGCGCGTGGTGTTTAACGCGCGTACCGGCACGGTGGTTATCGGTGATGGCGTGGTGGTACGTGCCGCCGCCGTGTCCCACGGCAACCTGACGGTCACCATCCGTGAAAGCAGCAACGTCAGCCAGCCGGGGGCGTTCAGCCAGGGCCGCACCGTGGTCACGCCGGACAGCGACGTCAACGTCAATCGCGGACGCGGCCAGATGGTCACCATTCCTGCCGGAACCAGCCTGCGCAGCATCGTGAGCACCATTAACAGCCTGGGCGCGGCACCGGACGACACAATGGCCATTCTGCAGGCGCTGCATGAAGCCGGCGCGCTGGATGCCGAACTGGTGGTGATTTAAGGAAGCCAAATGATCAATCCGATTAACCGTCAGCAAACCGTCCTGCCCGGCGATATGACCGGGCAGGTCAAGCCGCAAAATGTTGAGCAGGCCGCCGAACAGTTTGAAGCGATGTTCCTGCGCTCGATGATGCAGCAGATGCGTAAAGCCTCGGACGCGATGGCCGCCGAAGACAGCCCCTTCAACAGCAAGCAGCAGCGCATGATGCGTGATTTTTACGACGATCGCTTAGCGTCCGAGCTGGCTTCCCAGCGCAGCAGCGGCATTGCCGGGATGATTATTGCCCAGCTGACGCCCGCCGGAGTTAAGGCAGAGGCGAAAAGTGCCGCTTTACCGCAGCAGCCCTCGGAATTAGCTACCCCGGTCATCCCCGTGATGCGTCGCGGTCAGGAGTCATAAAATATGAGCATGATTAATATTGCCTACAGCGGCATTCAGGCAGCCCAGACGGGGATGAGCGTCACCTCGATGAACATCGCCAACCTGCTGACGCCCGGCTACAGCCGCCAGGGTATGCTGCAAAGTGCTATTGGGCCGATGGGCCAGGTTGGCCTGTCCGCTGGAAACGGCGTGCAGGTGGACAGCATTCGCCGCATCTCCAACCAGTATCTGGTGAACCAGGTCTGGCAAACGAATACCAAAGCCAGCTACTACACGTCCGGGCAGCAGTATCTTGGTGCCCTGGAAGAGGTGATTGGCACCGACTCCACAAGCCTGGGCAATGGGCTGGATGAGTTTTTTGGTGCCCTCAGCGCGATGACTACTCAACCAGAATCTCCCGCCCTGCGCCAGCAGCTGTTAAATCAGGCAAATTCGTTAGCCACGCGTTTTAACAGCATGAATGACTTTATCAATAGCCAGAAAAATTCACTCTCCACCCAGCGTAACGCGGTGGTGGACAGCATTAACTCGCTGAGCTCCGGCATTGCCAGCTACAACCAGAAAATTATCGAACTGGAGTCTACCGGCGGCAACAGCAGCGTGCTTCGCGATCAGCGAGACGAGCTGGTGAAAAAGCTCAGCGAGCTGGCGGATGTGAAAGTCACCGAAGACGGAAGCGGGAGCTACACCGTGGCCCTGAAAGGCGGCCAGCCGCTGGTCAGTGGCAAAACGGCAGGCGAAATGAAAGCGAGCGTGGATGCCAACGGCAACAGCATCCTTAGCCTGAAGTTTTCTACCAGCGAATTTAGCCTCAACCCGTCAGCAGGTGGCCAGCTCGGCGCGCTTTACGACTATGAAACCACCACGCTGAAGGAGATGCAGAGCGCGGTTCAGGGCATGGCAGAAGCGGTCGCCGATCTGTTTAATAACCAGCTGGCTCAAGGGTTTGACCTCAACGGCAATCCGGGTAAACCGCTGTTTGTTTTTGACCCGAGTAACAGCGCAGGCATGCTGCAGGTCACTGACCTGAAGCCTGAAGAAATTGCGTTGTCCAGTGCTGCTGGTGAGCCTGGCAACGGTGATAACTTACAGCTGCTGATCGATCTGAAAAACAGCAAAACAAATATCGGTGGCCTCGGCAACATGAGCCTCAACGAAGGCGCCGCGGCGATCATTTCCCGTATCGGGATTGCCAGTCGCCAGAACAAAACCGAACAGGAAGCCGCGGTTGCAGTGGCGAATCAGGCGCAGACCCAGCGCGATAATCTCAGCGCGGTCAACGAGGACGAAGAGGCGATCAACCTGCAGATTTACATGCAGTCCTACCAGGCCAACCTGAAAGTTATCGCCACCGGCGACCAGATCTTCAGCGATCTGCTTAACCTGTTCTAACGAAGATTGGGATAAACACGATGCGAATCAGTAGTCTTTATAACTCCTCGCAGATGCTCAGCCAATTGGGCACCAACAGCGAGAGCATCAGTAAGCTGATGCAGCAGCTCTCCACGCAGAAGCGAATTAACGTACCGTCGGACGATCCGGTAGCGGCCAGTCGCCTGGTACAGCTTAGCCGCGAGCAGTCGGCAATCCAGCAGTATCAGAGCAATATCACCAGCATCAGCGGGACGCTGGCAAGCCAGGAATCGCACCTTCAGGCGATGAACGACCAGCTGCTGGCGCTCAATGACAAGCTGCTGTCAGCAGCCAACGGCACCAACAGCCAGCAGGATATGGCGAGCTATGGCGCGGAGCTTGAGTCGATGCTCGACTCGCTGGTGTCGTCGATGAATGCGCAAAATGAAAACGGCAGCTATCTGTTTGCCGGTACCAAAACCGGGACGAAGCCGGTGCAGTGGGATGACGCGTCGCAGACGTTTGTGTTTGCCGGTAACGACGGCACGCGCGAGACGACCGTAGCAAATGGCGTAAACATTAAAGAAAATACCAACGTGGCCAGCGCATTCTCGTCCGGCAGCGACGACCTTGATATGTTAAACAAGCTTAAAGCGCTGTCGCAGAAAATGCAGGATCCGGCGATTCCGGTAGTGGATTACCAGAGTGAAATCGACGACATGCTGAAATCCACCACCACCGCGCGGGATAACGTCTCGGCGATTTTTACCGACGTGGGGGGACGGCAGAATCGGTTAACCCTGCTAAGCGACGCACATACTGATGTCAGCGCGGCAAACGATCAGGTGGTACGCGATCTTTCGTACAGCGATCCTGCGACGGCAACGGTGAACCTCAAGTTGTTTATGAATTCGGTGCAGATTTCTAACCAGGCTTACAGCATGATCAGTAAGCTATCTCTCTTTAGCGTGATGTAACCATGCAGGTTGGTTTAGCCACAACAACATCTTCCCAGGCCGCCGCGCTTAGCCGCGGCAGTATCGATGCCCCGCAGTCCGTTCAGCGTCGCAAGGTGGAAGATACGACGTCATCCCGCAGCCCGTTTCCTGAAGCGGCGCTGCTGTCTACCCGTCCACTTCGCTACAACGTCCAGCTTAATCAGCAGCTGACGGCGGTGCAGCAGGCGGACAGCTACCTTTCCAGCACCGAAACGCAGCTTTTGCAGCTGCGCCGTGCGGCCAGTCAGGGAAAAGGTCTGGAACAGGCTGCCGGACTGGAACGCCTGCTGTCGCGCCGAATCCAGCTTTCTGGCGGGACGGTTGACCGCCAGTTTAACGTCCGCCTGCAGAGTCAGTCACAGGTGAATTTCACCTTGACGGGCAGCGAGAAGGTGCTGAACTCACCGGGCGGAGAAACGCTGATCTTTATGCTGGGCGGCGCAAAGCGAGAGCTGGCGGCCGTTGCACTACCCGCTGAAGGATCGCCGCGTACGGTCTTAACCCATCTTAACGTTGGGCTGGGCCGGATGGGCATCCATGCCAGCATCGACAGAAGCGGGCAGGTCAATTTCAGCGTCGACGAATCCCGCTGGGAGCAGGTCAGCCAGCAGCTTAGCGTGCGTGGAGAGGGGCATAACTTTCCGTCAGATTCGTTTACCGTGCTGGCGGCTCAGCCAGAGAGGGCTCAGCAGGAAGAGCTGGTACAGCTGGCGGCGCGCCCGGAAAGCGGACGCGACGGACAGCTGCGCCTGCAGCAGGCGCTGGAGCAGATAACGATGCAGCGCGGCAAGCTTCGAGCCCATCAGGATCGCGTGCGGTCTCGTATTGATGAGATGGCCACGCCGTACAGTCCACAGCAGGCGCAGGAAACGGCGAAGGCGCTGGGGGGCGTGTTGGAAAAAAGTGGAGATAGTTTTTCCACGCTGAACCGTGCGTTGGGCGGTCAGGCGAACGTGCAGCTCGCAACGGTGAAGAATTTACTGGGTTAACGCCGGGGTTTTTACCCTCTTCCGGGAAGGGAGAGGGGGCTGGTAGAAAGGCCGTTCAGCGCAGGGGATAAAGAAAGATGATCCCGCTTTGGCCGACGACCAGCGGCTGCCCGTTAAGGTTTAGCGGCTGCATCCAGACATCCATATTCATCATCAGATCGACCAGGCCGTCGATCATCAGCCCCTTGCTGGGGGTACTGTAAAAAATCGGTGACCAGGAAAACCACTGTTGGCCCTCGCTCGAACCGATGCGGGTGAACTTTCCTTTAAGCATAAAACGCGGATCGTCCGGGCCGGTAATGGTGGTCAAAATCGTGTTGTTAACCATCTCCATTTGGGAGTTGTAAACCTCTTTTCGCCGCGACATCAGATCGTAAAAGCCCATCTGGACATTACCCGTGACCTGATTTCCCGTCGACGGGGCGCTCTGAGGCCAGCTGTAAAAACCAACCAGGCTCAGCATCAGGAAGGCAAGCAGCACGCTCAGGATCCATTTAGCCAACGCTGCAGCCCTCCATTTCACCAATTTTTCTTCTCGTCTCGCGAAGGATTAGGTTATTGAGCTGATTGATATCAATACGCCAATGGTAGATGGCCATGGCCAGCTGTTTGTTATCGCAGCTGCTCTTGAGTGAGAAGGTGTAGTTAAGCGTCTGATCGATGCTCTGGTAGTAAACATCCATCACGATCGACTGTCCTTTCAGCAGTAAATTCATCTGATAGAGCGTGCCTTTAAGCTTGTTGTAAAGCTGATCCTTGCTGTTGTTGGCGTGGGATGGCGGGTAGATCTCGTACAGACGAATGTTGCTGTAGACGTTACTTTCCTGCTCTTCATACTTCAGTCGATTGTGTGCCGCTTCCAAATAGCGCCATGCTGAAAAAGAGGCGATAAGTACGGTGAAAATCATCAGTAAGGCGATGCCGCGAATGCCTTTCCACCAGAGAGTATGCGAATTTGCAGGTGCGCTTTTAGGGCTGTCAGCCACCATGATGGCCTGTTGAGATACGACCGTTTCTTCTTCAATATCCTCTGCTATCTGGGGAGACGGGTCTTCATAGAGCACCGCTTCGCTCAGTAGCGCATCGTCAGAATCATCTCTAACTTCTTCTTCTTCTTTTTCAATAACGCGGCAATAATCGGCTTCCAGCAAATAACCTTTTCGAGGTATGGTTTTTATTATTTTTTGCTGTTTCCCGTCATCTTCTAGCGCGGTACGTAACGCATGAATGGCATTAGGTAAGCTATTATTACCAATAACCCTTCGCTCCCAAACAAGCGTGGTCAGTTCTTCTCTGGTGAGAATTTTACCCGCATGTTGAGTAAGGGTGTCCAGCAGTTTTAATTGATATTCACCGAGGCGTTTTCGTTCTCCGCTGTTTAAATGAAGAATCGAGCCAGAGCTAATATCAATCAGCCAGTTGTTTACAGCACAATAGCGTTTATTCATTTTTGGTTGCAGCCATTCCTGTAATAATTAACGGATATCGTGAAGCTATGCGTGAGCGTCACGAAGACATTCGTCATCATTAAGTCCATTTAGTATTCATCACTGAATAACCGCTCGCTGCGGAGGGCGTGAAAGAACAGCCTGTTCTTGTACCCGGTAACCGATCTTTCGACCCAAAAGCGGAAAAAAATGTGTGGTTTTAAAGGTCGAAACTAGGAAGAAAATCTTCCCGGGCTCTTTTTTACGCTATAAAAGTGTGATTCGCAATGTGTTTTAAGACAATTCTCGCCCGGGATTATTAAATTATATGCAGAGAAGTTAATGAATTTGAGTGTCAGAGGTAAATGTTGCGGTAATGATTCTCAATGTGAATGCGTTGTTTTAAATAACGTGCGTTATTAACTTTATTGGCATTTTTTTAATAAAAGATAGTGCGATTTTTTAATTTTAATTCTATTTAAGAATTGTCTTAATTTTGTCGCTATGATTCTGTTATTTGCTTTTATTGTTATTTTTTCATTGTTAATGAGAATGACTATTAATGCAAGGATGTTGTCATTTTTATAAAGTTAGAGTTGGCCTGGAATTAAAAAAATAAAAATGGATTTAACTTTGAGTAGCAGGGTGTCGTTTTATGTTCGTACAACAGTAAGAAGACTGAGAATCAGGTTTATCAAGGAGAATTAAAAATGGCATTATCAATTTTCACTAGCGGCTCTTCCATGGCGTCCATTAACGCGCTGAATAAATCCAACAGCATGCTGTCCACCGCAATGGAGCGTCTGGGTACCGGCAAACGCATTAACTCCGCGGCCGACGATGCCGCAGGCCTGCAGATCGCTTCCCGCCTGCAGGGTCAGAGCAACGGTATGGCCGTTGCCCAGCGTAATATCTCTGACGCTACCGCCATGCTGCAGACTGCAGAAGGTGCGTTCGATGAAGTCAGCAACATCATGTACCGCATGAAAGACCTGGCCACTCAGGGTGCGAACGACACCAACACGCAGGACGATCGCGATGCCATCAACTCTGAACTGGGCGAACTCCAGAAAGAGCTGGGTAACATCATGAGCAACACCTCTTACGGCGGCGAAAAACTGTTTGATGCGGGCGGCAAGCTGACCAAAGACATGAACTTCCAGATCGGCGCCAGCGCGGAAGAGAAAATGACCGTCAGCCTGTCCGGATCTCTGGCGACGACCGCCTCTGCTATCACCGGTCTGTCTGCTCAGCTGACCATCAACGATGCTTCCGGTGCGCAGGCGCTGATGAGCAGCCTGGAAAGCAGCCTGGCTTCCGTGGGCACCATCCGTTCAAGCCTGGGTGCGAACATCAACCGTCTGGGCCACACCGCGGCGAACCTGGCAAACATGAAAGACAACACCGAGCTGGCGCTGGGTAACATTCAGGATGCAGATTTCGCAAGCGAAGCGTCCTCAATGACCCGCAACCAGATGCTGGCGCAGACCAGTATGTCGATGCTGAAGCAGTCCAACAGCATGTCCGGCATGGTGATGTCCCTGCTGGGCTAAGACCTTGCACAACGACACAACAAAAACACCGCTCAAGGGCGGTGTTTTTGTATCTGAAGATCGCATACCTGCTTCCCCTGTGCGGAAGTCTTCTTTCCCCATAATCAATTAATTTATTGATTTTATTGATTTAAATTTTTGGCACGGTACTTGCTAAGTAATGTCGTATTACGCTTGGCTAGCCCTGGGTGCCTATATTTCTGGAGATAAAAATGTCTGATTTGACCAGCCTGGATCCTCAAACCCTGGCCACGCAGCTTGCGGGCTATGACATCGCCGCCATGCAGACGGCGCTTAAAAAACAGACCAGCTCTCTGACCGCCCAGAAAGCGGCATTGACGGCGCTGCGTACCGCGATGAGTGATTTCCGCACGGCGTTGACCGGGCTGAACAAAACCGATAGCGGAATGCTGCAAAACGTGGCGACGACTAACGTTGACGGCGTAGCTACCGTAACGGCGGGAAGCGGTGCACAAAAGGGCACGTACAACCTGTTCGTTCAGCAACTGGCGTCTGCGCACCAGATTGCGTTCGATGATATGACCGACGAGTCCATCAAAAATGCGACCGGCACGATGACGCTCACCATTAACGGTAAGTCGATGGATATCGACATGGACGATCTGGAGTCAATGTCAGACCTGACCAAAAAGATCAATACCAATAACGATAAAGATGCCCCGGGCGTCACCGCCTCGCTTATCCGTACCGACGGTAAAGTCAGCCTGATGCTGAGCAGCGATGAAAGCGGCAAAGATAATATTGTTGAGCTGGATACCAGCAAAATGGACGCGGCCAGCGCGCAAAAATTCGGCGCACCGGAAACGATCACCGAGGCACGTAACGCAAAGTTCAAGCTTGGTGAAAGCGGCAAGGTCTATGAAAGCAGTTCAAATACCCTCGATAAACTGATCGACGGCGTCACCATTGAGCTAACCAAGGCGCAGAAAACCGGTGATGAACCGTTGCGTATCAATATCGGTGTCGATAACACCGCGACCAAAGAGCAAATGCAGAGCTTTGTCGATGCGTTTAATACGCTAAAAACCGAGCTCGGTAAGCTCACCAACAGCGGCAGCGACGGGAAAGATCGCGGCGCGTTTGCCGGTGACGCCGGGATTGCCTCGCTGGAAAGGGATCTGAATAACCTGCTGCGCCAGACCTTCGGCGATAAAAATATGACCGACTACGGTATTACCGCTGGCCGTGACGGCACGTTAACCATCGACAGTACCAAGCTCGACAAGGCCCTGCAGAACGATCCCCACGGCCTGAACGATCTGTTCAATGGCAGCAACGGACTGATTAAGAGCATGGATAAGTCGCTGGATAAATACCTCAACACCTCTAACGGGGTGCTGAAAGGGCGACAGGAGACGCTGGATCGCCAGCAGACAGAGATAGACACCAAAACGGACAAGATTCAGGCGCGTTACGACACCTCTTATAACCGCTACCTGAAACAGTTCACCCAGCTGCAGTCCATCATGACGCAGATGAATAACACCATGAGTATGTTTGGCCTGGCCTAAGGGAAAGTCAATTATGTATGGAAATGAGCAGGAGGCCCTCGGCCAGTATCAGCAATCCGACCTGGCCATTCAGGCCGCGGCGGCAAGCCCGCATCAGCTGGTGCTGATGTTGTTTAACGGCCTGATGGATGAGCTGGTGCGTGCAAAGAGCCATATCGCCGCACACCGTTATGAGCGCAAGGTGCAGAGCATCAATAAATGCATCGATATTCTTAACGCGCTCACCAGCGCGCTGGATTATGAAAAAGGCGGCGACCTGGCGTTAAGCCTCGCCAACCTTTACGACTACTGCGTGTACCGCCTGTATGACGCGAGCCACAAGCTCTCCGTTGAGTACGTTGACGAGGTGGAAAAGATCCTCGGCAACCTGCAGGACGGGTGGCAAAAAATGGGCCAGCAGCATGGATGATATTCAGGTCATCCACTTTCTGACGCGCGCGCTGGAGGTGGCGGCAGAGAGCGAAAATTGGTCTCAGGTACAGGAAGTGGACAAGCAAATTGCCTCGCTGCTGACCTCATTAGCCCGCAACCCGCTCAGCGATGAGAAGCGCGTTGCGCTGGAGGCGCTGCGCCGTATGCATCGCAAAGTGAATGATAAGTGCCGCCTGAAAAGCGAAGAGCTGGAGAGAAAGATGGCGCTACAGCGTCGCAATCAGGAAGGCATTGCTGCTTATGCGGCCTTTATGGATGAAGGGGATATTCGATGATGAATATGACGCCTTCATCCATTTTGCTGAGTGATGCACCGGCCACCACTGTCTCCGGGATCCTGCCTGGCGTAGAAAGCATTGCCACCCCGCAGGGCATCACTATTACTGATTCTGGTTTGCAGGCCGCGGTATCCGCACTGCCGCCTTTTACGCAGGCGTTGCTTAGCGTACTGCCAGGCTGGCAGGCAGGTGGCGTTGGGTCGGAGTCTGCCGATGCAGATAACGTCGGAAAAGAAGACGCGGGAGACGCCACGGTAAACATAGATGCACCTGTGGCACTTCTCCAGCAAATCCTTGATGGATTACTCACGGCGAATGCAGCTCCCGCTGCACCCGTTAACTCTGTCGCTAATGCGGCGGTTGATACCCTTGATCCAGCCCGATCGAGCGGTGCGCTGCCTTTACCCGCGGGCCTGCCCGGCGTGAGCACATCGGCTCAACGGCCCGCTTCGATGCTGGCCAGTGCCGATACTTTACCGCTTATGCAGCCGGTGGCGTTAAAAAGGACCGAGTCCTTCGTCGCTCAGCCGGTGTTGGGAATAGGCGAGAACGTGACGCTATCAGCGGCGCGTCCGGCCGCTCAGCCTCGCACTATGGCCAGCGAAACGCCGTCTGTTTCAACGGCGCTCAGGCTGGATCCTGAGCCTTCGCGCTGGGCTCAGCAGCTGCATTCTGCGCTGGGCGAGCGTTTGCAGATGCAGGTTAAGGATCAGATTCAGCACGCCACTATCCGCCTCGACCCGCCGGAAATGGGCAAAATAGACATTGCCGTGCAGATTGAAAATGGCCGCGTGCAGGTCACGATTAACGCAAGCCAGGGGGAGGTTTACCGCGCGCTTCAGCAGGTCAGTAACGACTTACGTCAGAGCCTGACCGAGCAGAATTTTGTGCAGGTGAGCGTCCAGGTTTCCTCTCAGAACGGACAACGCGACGGCCAGAAGCAATCTGCACCGCACAAGCAGCAGGATGTTATGACTGCCGCAAGCATTGAGGCGGACGCGAGAGAGCGCCGCGAAGATGCCTCCGTACTACTGACCGTTTAAAAACAGAAGACTATGACCGTAAAAACTTTTTTTCTCGGGCTGTTAATTGCCCTTATTGCCGCTCTGTTTGCCGCAATGTTGACAATAGTGGGTACTCACGTGCTGTCCAGGGAGGAGGGGGCAGGCAGCATGCTGACCTCATTGTTCAGCTCCTCGGATGAAAAATACGTTGAGTTTGTAGAAATCAAAAATGTGGTTATCACCCTGCAAAGCAGCGGCAGCAAAGAGCGTTATCTGTTGCTTGAACTGGCGCTGGCGGCAGATGAGCCTCGCGATGTGCAGTTGATCAACGATATGTCTCCCGCGATACGCGGAGCCACGGTAAGCCTGCTGTCCGACATGAATTACGACGCGGTGCGCGCCATGAGTGTTTCCGAACTGAAGGGGAGACTGATGACGGCCTATAACGAGCGCTTTAAAAGCCTCAACAGCACGGTTCCGTTCCGGGATGTGATCATCAGCAAGATGGTTTTTCAGTAAGTCAGCACGGCGGTAAGGGAAATGATGGATTTTATTGCTGATGATGCGCTGACGCCTGCGGACGAGTCACGTTATGTGAACGCTTACTTACCGCTGGTGCATCGGATTGTGAAGCAGCTTTCTTATCAGGCAAGCAGCGTGATGGACAAAGAGGATATGGAGCAAATAGCCCTGATGGGGTTGCTCACTTCTTTGCGCCGTTATGGCCATCCTGATGAACAGTTTGGGGCCTACGCTGTGCACCGTATTCGGGGGGCAGTACTCGATGAGCTGCGCGAGCTTGACTGGCGTCCTCGTCGGCTGCGGCAGAAGACTCACAAGCTGAATGACGCCATCCGCGAGATAGCCCGCGAGCTGGGGCGTCCTCCCGTTTTTGCTGACCTTGCAGAACGGCTGGAGATTACTGCCGAAGAGTATCAGGAATACCTGCTGCTGGACTGCGCGAAGTCGATGGACAGCCTGGATGAGATTCTCAGCAGCGAAATGCATTCCGTCTCGCTAAATGGCCGGGATTTAGAAGAAGAAGTGATGGTGAGCCGCACGCTGAAAACCGCGCTGGCAAGCCTTGATGAACGTGAGCAAATGATTTTGACGCTGTACTACCAGCATGAAATGAGCCTGAAAGAGATAGCCCTGGTGCTGGGACTGACGGAAGCACGTATCTGTCAGCTGAATAAAAAAATAGCGCAAAAAGTTGAACAATTTTTTTAGTGGTTTTTTGAGAAGTGGAAACTCATGCAAAAATTATTAGGTTTAGTCATTATTTTCGTCTGTGTCGTCGGCGGTTTTCTTATGTCAGGCGGGCGGCTGGCGTCGTTCTGGCAGCCCGGTGAAATTATCATCATTTTAGGCGCAGGGTTTGGCGCACTGGTGCTGGCTAACCCCAAACCGGTGCTGGCGGAAATGTACCGTCAGTTTCGCGGCGTAATGCGCAAAAACGAGCATACCGATGAATATCAGCGCCAGCTGCTGATGCTCCTGTTCGAGCTACTGGAGCTGGTGCAGGACGGCGGTCTTAAGGTGCTGGATGAGCACATTGAGGTACCGGAAAGCAGCCCGCTGTTCCAAAAATACCCGCTTATCCTGCGCGACAAAGCGCTGATTACTTTTATCTCAGATAACTTCCGCCTGATGGCGATGGGCAAAATTAACGAGCACGAGCTTGAAGGGATCCTCGAGCAGGAGCTGGTGGCGATGGAAGAAGATCTGTTGCTGCCGTCCCGTTCGCTGCAGCGAATCGCGGAGGCGATGCCGGGATTTGGTATTTGTGCCGCAGTGCTTGGGATAATTATCACCATGCAGTCTATCGACGGCTCTATTGCCGTTATTGGCGTCAAAGTAGCGGCTGCGCTGGTGGGGACTTTCCTCGGGGTCTTCTTCTGTTACTGCCTGATGGATCCGATGGCTAACGCCATGGAGCAGCGTACTAAAAAACAGATGGCCGTGCTGGAGTGTGTGCGTACCGTGCTGGTGAATCATGTTGCCGGTAAACCTACGCTGCTGGCGGTGGATGCCGGGCGCAAAATGCTGCCGATGGACTCCAAGCCGACCTTTGCCACGCTCGACGGCTGGGTGAACCAGATGACGGGTGATGTGTAATGCGCGGCAAAGCAAAGGGGCATACCACCATTATTAAACGCGCTTCGCGTCGAAGCCATGACGCCGTTCATGGCGGCGCGTGGAAGGTCGCGTTTGCCGACTTCACCCTCGCGATGATGGCGCTGTTTATGGTGCTTTGGATCATGGGCGCGGTCACCGAAGAAGAGCGTAAAGAGATTGTCTCTTTGCTCAACAGCGACTCGCTGTTTGAGGGCATGTCCGCAACGCCTATTACCCAGCCCAACGGCTCCAGCGGCAGCGTGACCATTCTGGCGGGTAAACCGACCCCGGATGACGCCAGCACCGACATCAAGCAGGATGTTGCAGCTCTGCAGGCGCTAACCCAGCAGGCGAGCCGGGGGGAGAGCTTGAAAGACGTCAACCGCCGCTCGGAGCAGGAAATTGAAGGTTTAGCGCGGGTGATCATGAAGATCACTTCCGCCTATGACGCCCAGTCCAATCTGCAAATCGAAATTGTTCCGCAGGGGCTGCGTATTCTGGTTCAGGACGACAAGAAAAGGGAAATGTTCCAGCGCAGCAGCGCCATTCTGACGCCGTTCTTTAACCGCCTGCTGACGGAGTTTGCCACGGCGCTGAACTCCATCGACAACAAAATTATTATTACCGGGCATACCGACGCCACGCGTTTTCGCGACCAGGAGCTTTATAACAACTGGAACCTGTCCGGCGAGCGCGCCATGCAGGCGCGCAAGGCGTTGACGAAAGGGGGGCTGGATGACGGGAAAGTGCTGCAGGTTAGCGGTATGGCAGACCAGATGCTGCTCGATCCTGAACATCCGCTCAGTTCGGCCAACCGCCGCATCGAGATTATGGTTTTGACCCATTCCGCGAGCGCTTCGCTGTACCAGTTCTTTGGTCAGCACGGCGAAAAAGTGCTTAAGCCGCTGGCCGAGCGCGTAGCGCAACAGCCGTCTCCGGTACGATAAGTTTTCAGGTATTTGATTTGCTGATTTTGATTTCCACCTCAATTGTCTCCACTTTGCCGCCTGCGTCCGAACTCTCCCGGCGCATGGCGGGATTTTTTCTTCTGCTGCTATTCATTCTTTTCTCTTCTTTGGCCTGCGCTTCGCCCGGCACGAAGCATAAACCTGTACAGAAGCGAACCCAGGCAGTGCAGCCGCAGAGTAAAGAAGCCCGCGAACGCATGAAAAACCGCGCCAGGCTGCTGGCCAATACCAGAAAGCGCCTTGCGGTTGTTCCTCCCACACCCGAACAGAAAAAAAGGCTGGCAGCTGAAAAGCTGGCCGCTCGCGCTTTGAATCGTGAGCAGCTCGCCATGCACATCCGCTGGCGGCCAGGGCTGATTGGCGGTTCCGAAGCTTTGTGGCCGCTGACGACCGAGGCGCTGATGGCCGAGATGGTGAGCCCGCGCGTGGAAGCGACTATTCATAAGGTGATCCAGCGCCTCAGGCTGCAGCTGGGTAAACCCTACGTCTGGGGCGGCCAGACGCCGGATCAGGGCTTTGACTGCAGCGGGCTGATTTATTACGCCTATAACACATTGCTTAGCCAAAAGCTGCCGCGCACCGCTAACGAGATGTACCAGGATAAAAGAATAAAACGTATCGGCCAGCGCCAGCTTCAGCGCGGTGACCTGGTGTTTTTCAGTATTAAAAGTCAGGATCGTGCGGACCACGTCGGCGTTTATCTGGGTGACGGGCAGTTTATTGAGGCGCCAAGAACCGGGCTGAATATCCGTATTAGCCAGCTGACGGACAACTACTGGCAGGATCATTATTTGGGGGCTAAGCGGATCCTGACCGAGGAGGCGATTCTGTAGGGCGTGGCCCTCTCCCCTGGAGGAGAGGGTCACGATGAGAGGGAAGCGTTAAGCCCAGCGCTTAATGATGATGGAGGTATTAATTCCCCCGAAGGCGAAGTTATTGCTCTGCATGAATTCGCAGTCAATCTTACGCGCTTCGCCCATGATGTAGTCCAGCGCGCCGCACTGCTCGTCCGGTTTGCTCAGGTTGAGGGTAGGGGCGAACCAGCCCTCACGCATCATCTGCAGGCTCATCCACGCTTCGATTGCGCCGCAGGCGCCCAGCGTGTGGCCAAAATAGCTTTTCAGCGAAGAGATCGGCACGTTATCGCCATAGATTGCCACTGTCGCGAGGCTTTCTGCGATATCGCCACGGTCGGTCGCCGTACCGTGTGCTGAGATATAGCCGATGTCCAGCGCGCTCAGCCCGGCCATTTTCAACGACTGTTCCATGCAGATCTGCATGGTTTCACGCTGCGGCTGCGTGATGTGCGCGGCGTCACAGTTAGTGGCAAAACCGATTATTTCGCCATAAATGGTGGCACCGCGCGCTTTTGCATGCTCCAGCTCTTCCAGAATGAGCGTACCGGCGCCTTCGCCGATCACCAGGCCGTCACGCTGCTGGTCGAAAGGTGATGGCGTTGTTTTAGGCTGGTCGTTGCGCTGGCTGGTGGCAAACAGGGTATCGAACACCGCCGCCTCGGAAGGGCAAAGCTCCTCAGCACCCCCGGCAACCATCACCGTCTGATAGCCGTGACGAATAGCCTCCCACGCGTAGCCAATGGCCTGGCTGCCGGAGGTACAGGCGCTGGAGGTCGGAATGACTCGGCCACGCAGGCCAAAGAACAGCCCGGTATTGACGGCGGTGGTATGCGGCATCATCTGCACATAGGTGGTGCCGGTAATATTATTGGTGTGCTTTTCCGTCAGCATAGTGGCGAACTCGCTCACCGGGCCGGTGCTGCCCGTTGACGATCCGTAGGCGATGCCTGTTTCGCCGTTGGTCAGCACGGCTTCGCCGATTAACCCCGCCTGTTCCAGAGCAAGCTCGGTCGCGCGGGTGGACATCAGTGACACCCGCCCCATAGCGCGAATGCGCTTGCGGGTATAGTGTTCCGGTAGCGTAAAGTCATCGATCGGCGCGCCGAGCAGCGTATGCAGCCCGTCGTAAACCTGCCACTCGGGCATTTTGCGTACCGCATTTTCGTAAGCCAGCAGCCTGGCGGAGATGCTCTGCCAGTCTTCACCAAAGGCGGTAACGCCGCCCATACCTGTAATGACGACACGACGTGTCATAGCATCCCTCCATTGATGGAAATAACCTGCCGGGTCACGTAGCCCGCAATATCAGACAGCAAATAGCTGGCCAGCCCGGCGACTTCCTCCGCCTGGCCGGAGCGCTTCATGGGGATCATAGCCATCGCTTCTTTCAGCGCGGCTTCCTCCATTTCGATCATGCCGGTGTCGATGAGGCCCGGGGCGATACAGTTCACGGTGATTTTACGTTTCGCCAGCTCAATCGCCAGCGCTTTGGTGGCACCGATAATGCCCGCTTTTGCCGCGCTGTAGTTGACCTGACCGCGGTTGCCCATCACGCCGGATACTGAAGAGAGCGTGACGATTCGTCCGCCTTTGCGCGCGGCGATCATGGGCATAATGCACGGCTGGATAACGTTATAGAAGCTGTCCAGATTGGTATGAATAACCGAGTCCCAGTCTTCTTCACTGAGCGCGGGAAACGCGGCATCGCGCGCAATGCCGGCATTATTCACCACGCCGTACCACGGGCCATGTGACTCTATGTCCTGCTCCAGCACTTCACGGCATTGTTCGCGGTTAGCCACGTCAAAACAAAGCAGCCGCCCGGCCCCCCCGGCGGCCAGGATATCGTCCAGCGTTTGCTGGGCCCCTTCGGCATCGCGATGGAAATGGACGCCGATAACAAACCCGTCGGCGGCAAGCTTGCGGGCGATGGCGCGGCCAATGCCTTTGCTGGCACCGGTAACCAGAACAGAACGACTCATGCTGTAGATCCCTGATGAAAAAGCGTTGTTAATTCTTCTTTGGTGGGCTGGAAGGTGTTCACCCGACCGGTTGCCAGCGCCTCGCCGCCCGCGCTGATGGTGCAGTCGAAGCTGCCGAAGCGCTCGTCCTGCATGAGTAACTTAACCGCCACGGCGAGCCTCGCATTGACGGGCAGGATGCCAGACTGGCAGATAAGTTCGCGTGCGCCCAGCACCATACCCAGGCTAATGCTGTCTTGCCCGCATTGTTTACGGTGCCAGCCGGACCATACGCCGACGGTCTGCGCCATCAGCTCCAGCGCATACCAGCCCGGCAGGTTACCCTGTGCATCAATAAAGGGTCCCAGTACGCCGGTTTCAGCTACCGTGACTTCGCAAACTGCCGCGTCATCCGTTACGCTGGTGACCTCTTCAAGCAGCAGCATTGGCGCGTCATGCGGTAGATAGTCTGCGGGGGATAAGTAGTGGCTCATGGCATTCTCCCCAGTAGAATACTGGCGTTATTTCCGCCAAAGGCGAAAGAGTTTGAGAGGATAACCGGGCGTTCAAGCGGCCTCATGCCGTCAATAATGCCGCAGGGTGGTAAAGCCGGATCGCGTGGGGAACGGCTGAAATCCTGCGCAGGCAGAGGCAAATCTCGCTGCAAAATCAGCATCGCAATGGCCGCTTCGGTAATGCCTGCCGCGCCTAAAGTATGTCCCGTAAGATGCTTGGTTGAGCTGCAGGGAATGTCCTCGCCAAACAGCGTGTGCATGACTTTCGACTCAACCTGGTCGTTAAGCTGCGTGGCGGTACCGTGCAGGTTAACGTAGCCGACTTCAGCGGGCGTTATTCCCGCGTCGGCAAGCGCCTGCTGAATGGCGCGAATGGCCCCTTCACCTTCTGGATGTGGTGCCGAAATATGGTGAGCATCGCTGGACTCACCGACGCCAAGCAGCGCGATGGGCTGCGGATCTTTGGTCAGCAGCATTAACGCCGCGCCTTCACCAATGGTGATGCCGTGGCGATCCCTGGCAAAAGGCTTGCACAGCTCGGCAGAGAGTGATTCAAGGCTGTGAAAGCCGTTGACCGGCATGCGGCTCAGCGTGTCGGCACCGCCAACGATGGCAACATCGGCGAGCCCGGCCTCAATCAGGCGACGACCGCTGATAATCGCCCGCGCGCTGGATGAACAGGCGGTGGAAAGCGTAAACGCCGGGCCGTCCAGCCTCAGCCAGTGGCTCAGGAAGCGCGAAGGGTCTCCCAGCTCCTGCTGCGGATACTGCCAGCAATGGCTCTCTGTGTCGTTAAGCGTCTGGTCGACGTAAATATCGCCTTCATCGAGCCCGGACGTGCTGGTGCCGAGGACCACGGCCACGCGGTCGTAACCAAACTTTTCTATCGCTTCATCGACCTGCGGCTGAATTTGCGCCAGCGCGGCCAGCAGCAGCTGGTTGTTGCGGGAGCGGTGGGCGGCGAAGGTATCGGGAATAGCCGGTAGCTCGCCGTCAACGCCGCCCAACACCGCCTCTGCGTGCCCCTGCAGCCAGCCGCCGCGAGCCCGCATGCCGGGCGCGATACCCTGAACCAGATTCGCAGCGATGTCGTCGAGGTTATTGCCCAGCGCGTTAATCAGGCCGACGGCGGAAATATAAATCATCTCAGTCACCCAAATATCGAATGGTGATGTGGTACTTAAAGACGTGCTGCTGAATGCTTATCGGCTCGCGCTGGCCCTTGCGCATCAGGTAGGTGATTTCGGTCACCAACTTACCGCTGGCATTGCGCAGCTCGCGCTTATCGCCTTTGTCTGTAAGCGTCCAGCCTTTTGGTAGCTGCGGCTGCCACGCGGAAATGGGCCAGTGGCTGAGCATGACATCGGCCAGAACCTGGCTTGCCGGAGGTAGCTGCGGGACGACAATAGACTGCTCGGTGTGCAGCCCTTTCTCATCATAGGTGACGAGGAACAGGCGGATGCCTACCGAGGACAAACCGGCCAGCGTCAGCTTTTTATCGTCTGCGCTAAGCATGACCAAAAGCGACTGTGTTTTACCGTTAAAGCTGCCGGTTAGCAGCTGCTGCGAGTTCACCGTCGGGGTAATCCCCGGCGCTGGAAGCGTGACGCGTGTGCCAGGCTCAAGCCAGGCCTGCGGGCGACCTTCCGCATCTTTTTGCGAGTGGCTACAGCCGGTGAGCATCAGCGTGGCGACAATCGCCACCGCGTGCCAAAAGTTAAGCTTTATCATTTCTTCTTTTCCCTTTTTTTAGCGGGTATGGCCAGCGGCGACAGCATGAAGGCGGTAAAAATCCCGCTGACCAGAACGAGGCCAAAACTGCTGATGGCCTGCGTGGCGCTAAAGACCAGCATGCCGAGCGTCAGTAACGTGGTGACCATGGCCAGCGTGATGGCGAGCAGGGAGGTCAGCGGCGTGCCGCGCGGGTTGCTGAAAAACAGCGTGTAGTTAATGCCGATGCCGAGTACCAGCACCAGCGCCAGCAGCGAAAACAGGTTTACGGCGTGGCCGCTCAGCGATAAAACGGCCAGGCCGCAGCCCAGTGACAGAACCGAAGGCACCAGGCTGACGAGGCCTCTGCGCCAGCCGAGTCGGAACATTGCCCCGCAGGCGATGACGGCTAATGCCACCAGCAGCAGGCCGGTCAGAATATGCCGGTAAAGCGCAAACAGTTCGTCAAAGGTGTCTTTTCGGTCGACCCAGGCAACGCCCGGCTGGCTGGCGGCGAGCTTGTTTAATGCAGCCGATTGCTTCACGCCGTCAACCGGCACCAGCACGCCGCTCTCGCCGTTGCTGAGCGTGATCCACAGTAGGCGCCATCCTTCACTGGCCGGGCTTTTCAGCCAGTCGGCCACCGTGACCGACATCGGGCTAAGATCTGGCGTAACCGTTTTTAACCCGGCCTGCTGCAGGGCCTGCGCAACGGCCGGCGTGGCCCGCTGTAAAAGCGCTAAATCCTGCTGTTGCCGAATGAGCGAGTTGACGGGCAGGGTGCGATAACCGCCAATCAGGCCGCTATTTTTTGCCTGCTCCAGCGCAGGCGTAAACGCTTCAAGGCGCTCCAGTGTTTGCTGCGGCGTGCTGCCATAAACCACAAACCATTTCTGATCGACGCTTTGCCCGGTCAGCGCGGTAATGGTTTTCTCCTGGGCGAGCAGATGCTGCGGCAGCGCCTGGAGCTGGGTGATATCGTCATCGACCCTGAGCGTTGACATGCCCGCCAGCGAGAAGATTGCCAGCGCAGCGGGCAGCCCAACGGAGAGTTTTTTATTCCGCCGCCAGGCGGCCAGCCAGCGCAGCATCAGCACCATGGCAGGTACCGGGCGAACCGGCAGGCCACGGCAGAGCCACGGATGCCAGAAAATAACCGTTAAGCAGGAGGCGCTTAGCCCCACGGCGGCGAAAACCGCCATTTGGCGAATGCCCGGGAACGGGGCGAGCATCATGATCAGGTAGGCTGCGACGGTGGTGAGCAGCGCCAGAAGCAGCGCGTTGCGCACTTTCATCAGGCTCTGCCACGGGCTCACTGCGCCGCCGTGCACCATGCGCTCCGTCAGGTAGTAAAGCGTATAGTCGGCGGAAATACCGATGATGCTCATGCTCATCACCAGCGTCATCAGATGCAGCTCGCCGAAGATAAGCAGGGTAACAACCGTGCCCGCAAGCGCGCCGATGCTGATAGAGATGATGCACAGCAGCAGCGGGCGCAGGGAGCGGAAGACCGCCATAATTAGCAGCACCACGCCGAGCAGGGTGGCTACGCCAAGCGTTGAGATATCTTTCTTCGCCTGCTGGCTGGCGTAATCGCTGTAAAATACCGTACCACGAGAGAGGATCTGCGCCTGCGGATAACGTTCGCTTAGCTGCTGTTTAAGCGAGCTGAGCGTCGTGACCATCTCGTGCGTTTGCTGCATGTCAAAGGATGAACCCGCCAGCTCACCGTGCAGCAAATACCAGTAATTGCCCTGCTCATCCTGAGTGACCAGCCAGCCGTCCATTAGCCGCAGGCGTTGGCCGTTTTTAGCCATCGCCAGCTGTGAGCCGCGCATCAGCATCAGCGGATCGTTTTGCAGCTCTTTCCCGCTGACGCCGGAAAAGGCGGAGTAGAGCTGGGAGAGGATCCACTGCGCCTGGGCATCGCCGCCGTTTTGCAGGCGTGCCCGCGTGTCGCCATCCAGCATGCCGTTGCGGTGTTGCCAGAAAAACGCGCCCCATTGCTGCTGGGCGGCGGCGTCCATCGGGCCTTTGGCTTCGGAAAGCGCCTGCGAATGCTGGAGCAGGCTGAGCCAGTCCTGCGCCACGGCCGGATCGGCTTTTTTACCCGGGCTGACCAGCCAGACCAGCTGCTTGTCCAGACGCTGCATGAAACCGTCGTTCAGGGCGGGTGGAATCGCGCCCAGCGCCTGTTTTGGCAGCATGGCCAGCACGCTGCTGTTCATCCTCGAACCGGGCAGCAGGGTGAGCAAAGCCGCCAGCATGATAAGGCAGGCGACGCCCCACAGTAGCGCAGGGGCTTTGCGGTTACTGTGCGGCAAAGCGTTGGCGTTCGTCATCGGTGAGCTGAGCAGGAGTGAGTTTATGTTGAGAGAGCGCGATATCCGTGCGGTCTCCCTGTTTGTCATTGAGCTGGATACTGTCCAGATACTGGCCGCCGGCCAGGTCGATGCTGGCGAAAATCTTGTCCAGCGGCGTGACGACAGGCGTCAGGCGCAGCGTCCAGCGGCCTTCGCCTTTGTCGACAAACGCCACGCGGAAGTTCTGCTCCAGCACTTTGCGGTCGGCCTGGAACAGCGCGCGCAGCAGGTGATTAAACTGGAACATCTGCGGGTTGTTTTCTGCAGTGATTGTCTGAGGCGGCTGGCCGTTGATGGCCTGAACCATACGGGTATCATCCAGCAGCAGCTTCATGGAGAAGGGGGCCGTCTGGTCCC
>DWAA01000053.1:0-25430 GCA_018237865.1 Styx infernalis | reverse complement strand
TACACGAATAAATATTTAAACATCCATGACCCAACTAACATCTATGTTCACACAAATGTTAGTCGTGGCTGGGATTTCAACCCAGGGCTCACTGTTAGCAGTCGTAGGTTAACCAGCAAACTTAACTTTGCTTAAACATTAACGTTAGATTTAATTTCTGGTCTTTACAATCCCGTGGGTTAATTTTTCACCTTACCAAAGGTTGCCTGATCGAGAATGTCGGAATCCCTTAAGAACATTTGTACAGTTTGTGCTATATTTTAAATTTATAAGTAAAGATTATTGTCTCTACAGATTTCTTGGGCTTAAATTAATGTACGAGTATAATGGCTTTATTTTAAAAAAATGTAAAGAGATTCCATTTACATGAGAATAAAGTGCTATAGAGTATACGTATTATAATCACGAAAGCCAAATATTCATTCAACTATTTTGGTAGCTAATAATTTGTTAATTTAATTGAATTTAATAAAATTAAATAAAAATACTAATGAATATTGATTACAATTGAAGTTCATTATATTATCATCTTGTCGGGGGTGAAGAATGCATCACTCCTCGCCCAACAACCTCACCGCCGTACTCTCATCCGTCACCAGGCCTGACATCCAGCGGCCTGTCAATGCCGCCCTGATGGCAGTAAATTTACGCTCTCCGCCAGAAAAGACGATGATCTTACGCGGGTTGTTGCTTTGCAGCGGCACGCTGGTCAGTAGGGCATCCAGCTCGCTGTAGACGCGCTGGCCGTCGTGGTCAAAGAAATGCCCCAGCATTTCACCGGCAACGCCCTGGCCGTGCAGTATGTTGACCTGCGCGTCGGTAATAAATCCTTCGGCATTCAGCGGGCAGCCAATATCCACCTCGCCAACGCCGAGGAACGCGACGTTAGCCGCCAGCGCCCGGTCGGTCACGCGCTGGTACACTTTGTGGCGACACCACATGTCGCGGTCTTCTTCGCTATCTGCATACAGCGGGGCGGGGATGAAAAAGTATTTTCCCTGCATTTTCTCAGCCATTTTTAGCGGCATGTCATAGCGCGTCCCCGAGTCGTCACGCGCAATCGCTCCAATCATTGATACGCAGTGGTGCTGCGGGCGTTCGACCCACGGCAGCACGTCGATGATCGCGCGCAGCGTTTTCCCTGAACCAATGCCGAAGACCTGCGGCTGCTCGTCGGCGATAAACTGCGACATCACTTCGGCACCCTCCACCGCCAGCATCTGCTGGATAGTCTCGTCGTCCAGACCCTCCGAGGGCACCACGCGGCAGATTTCCAGGCCGAAACGTTCACGGACCTGCTGCGCCAGCTTCAGGCAGCGGGCAACCGGATGGGCGATTTTTACCGTCACCATACCCTGCTCACGTGCAGAAGAAACCAGCCGCTGGGCGACCTGCCGAGAAATTCCCAGCTCTCGGGCGATATCCTGCTGCGTCATGCCCGCCACGTAATACATCCAGGCGACGCGCGCGGCTTGTTCTTGTTTTTTCTCTTCTCTGCTCATGGCGATACCTTATGACTCTTTGACGCGCATTCTACTCTTCGTGAGCTTTGTTGGTAATTGGGCAAAAGTCATTTTTATGGGCAAATGTTGTGGGTGTGAGATTGATCTCGGAAAGACGGCGCTTACCGCAACTAGACTATAACAAACGGGCAAATGCCCTATAAGATGACAAATGCTTAATTCTGAGGTGAATCATGACGACGAAATCGGTATGGATGCATATTGGCGCAGGCTCTTTCCACCGTGCGCATCAGGCGTGGTATCTCAATCAGCTGATCAAACAGGGCGATGACGGCTGGAGTATTTCACTGGGCAACATTCGTAATGATGCCGACGCGCTGCTGACTCAGCTGGCGGTGCAGCACGGCGAATATGTGCTGGAAACCGTTACGCCGGAAGGCGAGCGCGCCTGTGAAAAGATTGCCTCCATCCGCAAAGTGCTGCCGTGGGATAAAGAGATTACAGCCCTGGTTGAGGAGGGGGCTAAAGCGTCGACCCGCGTGATTGCTTTTACCGTCACGGAAGCCGGGTATTACCTGACGCCGCAGCATGAGCTGGACGTCAATCAGCCTGATGTTAAAGCCGATCTTGCCGGAGGCATTACTACGCTTTATGGCGCGCTTAGCCGCATTCTGCATCAGCGTATGAACGATGGCGGCGAGCCGGTCACGCTGCTTAACTGCGATAACCTGCGCCACAACGGCGAACGTTTCCGTCACGGCTTTCTGTCATTCCTGAAGGCGAAGGGCGACCATGCCCTGTTTGACTGGGTGACCACCCATACCGTTTCGCCTAACACCATGGTTGACCGTATTACGCCGCGCCCTACGGCGGACATTGCCCCGCGGGTGAAAGCTGTGACCGGATTCGACGACAAAGTGCCGGTGATGGGGGAATCCTTTATTCAGTGGGTGATTGAGGATGACTTTATCAACGGACGCCCGTCTCTGGAGAACGTCGGCGTGGAAATGGTGAAATCCGTGCTGCCCTACGAAGAGGCTAAAATTCGCATTCTGAACGCCAGCCACAGCTGCATTGCCTGGGCGGGTACGCTTACCGGCCTGAGTTATATCGATGAAAGCACCGTGCAGCAGCCGATTGAGCAGATGGCATGGGATTACGTCACGGAAGATGTCATTCCTTCGCTGTCACCCAGCCCGCTGGATTTGGCCGGGTATCGTGATGTTGTGCTGGCCCGCTTTAGCAACCCGTATATCAAAGATACCAACCAGCGCGTGGCGGCCGACGGTCTATCCAAGATCCCGGGCTTTATCACGCCAACGTTAATTGAGTGCTATCAGCGAGGTGAGGAGCCTGCGGCAACGGCGGTGTTGCCTGCCCTGTTCTTCCTGTTCCTGCAGCGTTGGGCGCAGGGCCAACTGCCTTACCAGTACCAGGACGGCGTAATGCAGGACGACGCTATTCGGGCCTTATTCGCTTCTCCTGAGCCGCTCAAGGCATTTGTCAGCGATGAAACCTTGTTTGCCGAACTCGCGCATTCCTCTGCTTTCCTCGAGTTGATGCAGCGTACGGTGGGTCGTCTGGAAGCGTGGATTAAGTCTCCGCAGCAGCCGCTGGCGGCAGCTTAAGGAGGCGCTATGTATCTCGGAATCGACATCGGCACGTCTGAACTCAAGGCTTTGCTTATTAACGGGCAGGGCGAAATCCTGGGCTCTACTCATGCGGCACTAACCGTTCAGCGCCCGCATCCGCACTGGGCTGAACAGGATCCTGACGCCTGGTGGCAGGCGACGCAGCAGGTGGTTTCTACTCTGCGCCAGCAAATACCTGATGCCTGGGCGCAGATCTGCGCTATTGGCCTGTCCGGGCAGATGCACGGCGCGGTGCTACTGGACGACCAGGGAAAAGTGCTGCGTCCCTGCATTCTGTGGAACGACACGCGCAGCGCCGGACAATGCGTTCAACTGACCGAAGAACACCCGGAATTTCTGACTATCAGCGGCAACCTGGTGATGCCTGGTTTTACCGCGCCGAAGCTGCGCTGGGTGGCGGAGCATGAACCGGAAATTTTTTCCCGCGTGGATAAAGTGCTGGTGCCGAAAGATTACCTGCGCTGGCGGCTGAGCGGTGAGTTTGTCTCTGACCCGTCAGACGCCGCCGGAACGCTGTGGCTGGACGTGGCAAAGCGTGACTGGTCAGACAAACTGCTGGCGGCTACCGGGCTAATCCGCGGCCAGATGCCGCGCCTGGTGGAGGGCAGTGAGGTCAGCGCTGTTTTGCGTTCCATCCTTGCGACCGAGTGGGGGCTTAGCTCCGGCGTCAAAATTGCCGGTGGTGGGGGCGATAACGCTACCTCTGCTGTAGGGGTTGGTGCGGTGAATAGCGGCGACGCGTTTATTTCGCTCGGTACGTCAGGCGTTATCTTCGTGGTAAACGACGAGCTGCAAACCCGCCCTGAATCCGGCGTTCATGCCTTTTGTCACGCCTTACCTCAGCGCTGGCATCGGATGAGCGTGATGCTCAGCGCCGCCAGCTGTCTGCGCTGGGTATGCAATCTGCTGTCGGTCACTGAAAGCCAGCTTATGGAGGAGATGGCCGGGCTGAGCGATGAGCAGAAAAAGCATGCGCCTGTTTTCCTGCCATATCTGTCAGGCGAACGGACGCCGCACAATGATGCTCACGCCATGGGGAGCTTCTTTGCGCTAAACCATGAAACCAGTCGCGCCTTGCTGGGGTATTCGGTGATTGAGGGCGTGACTTTTGGCCTGGCGGACGGCATGGCGGTGCTGGAGACATCCCGTGGCCAGATCACCCAATGCAGCCTGACCGGCGGAGGGGCGCGCAGCGATATCTGGGCGCAGCTGATTGCCGACGTGCTGGATGTGCCGATTGTGACGCATCCTGCCAGCTCTTCCGGCGCGCTCGGGGCTGCTCGTCTTGGCTGGCTGGCCGATGGTGGCGTGGAAGAAGTCGTTTGCCGCAAGCCCCCCGTCCAGCAGCGCTTCACGCCGCGCAAAGTCGCCCAGAATGTCCTGCAGCAGCGATTGTCCGTATTCCATCTGCTTTACCAACAACAAAAAGCCGCTCGCAAGCTGCTGCCCTGACTGCCTTCCCGGCGGCCTTTCTGTCGCCGGGAACCCCTGTACCCGTGAACGAGGAAGAGTGTGATGCAATCTAAACACTACTGGTTTGGTTTACCTAAACATCTGCTGTGGGGATTTATCGCCATCGCTATTTTTATGAGCGGCGATGGTTTCGAGATGGCGTTTTTGTCTAAGCACATTACCGATATGGGCTTTACGCCCGCGCAATCGGCGATGGTATTTACCATGTATGGTCTTGCGGCTGGCCTGGCGGCCTGGGCTTCCGGCGTCGTGGCTGAGCTTATCACTCCGCAAAAAGCGATGCTGATTGGTTTTGTGACCTGGGTAGTGATGCACGCATTGTTTATGACGCTTGGTCTCGGGATGCGTAACTACCCGCTGATGCTGCTGTTCTACGGCATTCGCGGCCTGGCGTATCCGCTGTTTATCTACTCCTTTATGTTGATGCTGGTGCAGGTGGTACCGCGTGAGAGGCTGGCGGCGGCAACGGGCTGGTTCTGGGCGATGTATTCTATTGGGATTGGCGTAGTGGGGAGCTATCTGCCAAGCCTGACTATCCCGGCATTTGGCGAAACGGGCACGCTGTGGATGGCCATTGCCTGGGTAACGGGCGGGGGGCTTCTCGCCTTCTTCAGCCTGCGTAATGTGCCGGTTGATCGCTCGCGGGTGAATTTGCCGCTGCGTGAGAAGATGACGGAGATGTCGCGGGCGGTGACCATCCTGTTCAGCAACCGTGACGTGTTTTACGCCTGCCTGATCCGCATTATCAACACGCTCTCTTTGTTTGGCTTTGCGATAGTGATGCCGCTGCTGTTTGTTGACCGTCTCGGCTTCACCATTTCTGAATGGCTGCAGATTTGGGCGGTGTTCTTCTTTGTCACCATTTTCACCAATATTTTTTGGGGAATTATGGGCGAGTACATCGGCTGGATCCGCCAGGTGCGCTGGTTCGGGTGTTTAGGCATGGCGATTTCCAGCCTGACCTTCTATTACCTGCCGGTGTGGGTGGGGCATAACTTCTGGGTCGCGCTGATCCCGGCGGTCATGCTCGGCACGTTTGTCGCGGCGTTTGTGCCAATGACGGCGGTGTTTCCAACGCTGGAGCCGCACCATCGCGGAGCGGCCATTTCTATCTATAACCTGTCGGCGGGGATGAGTAATTTTGTGGCACCGGCTATTGCGTCGCTTATCCTGCCGTTCTTCGACATTGTGGGCGTGGTCTGGGCGTATACCGGGCTGTATCTGTTTGCGGGCTTGCTGACGTTTATTATCAAAGTTCCGCAGCCGAAGCGAGAAAAGAACAAAACCCGCTCCGGGGAAATGAGTCCTGTAGAGCAGTAAAATAAAAGCCGGGGATAAGCCCGGCTTTTTGCTATTAGCGAATCACGTCCGCCAGCGCTTCATCTAAGTCGAACCAGCGGAAGCCAAAGCCTGATTCTTCCAGGCGTTTAGGCAGCGCACGCTGCCCGCCGAGCACTAACACCGAAGATTCTCCCATCAGCAGGCGAATGGCCGTGGCCGGAGCGCGAAGTATCGCCGGGCGTTTGAGCGCGTGGCCGATAGCATGTGAAAACTGTTCGTTGCGCACCGGGTAAGGGGAAACCATATTAAACGGCCCGCGCAGGTCGTTATCCAGCAGCCAGAGAATACCGTTGACCATATCGTCGATATGGATCCACGCCAGATACTGGCGGCCATTGCCGATAGGGCCGCCCAGCCCAAGCCGGAACAGCGGCAGCATTTTGGCGAGAATACCGCCTTTGGGGGCCAGCACGACGCCGGTACGTAATAAGCAAACTCGCGTGGCTTCGCTCTGCGCGCCGCAGGCGATTTGCTCCCAGCGGGCGCAAAGCTTGTGGGTGAATTCGTTGTGGGGCGGTTCGTCTTCAGTGACGACGACTTCGCCGAGGTCGCCATAGTATCCGGTGGCGGAGCCGGAAATAAACGCTTTGGGAGGCTGCTGGCTAGCCTTAAACAGCTCGACCAGCCGTTCGGTCAT
Source organism: Styx infernalis (assembly GCA_018237865.1). Taxonomy (NCBI): domain Eukaryota; kingdom Metazoa; phylum Arthropoda; class Insecta; order Lepidoptera; family Riodinidae; genus Styx; species Styx infernalis. Next base: position 18,864 of record DWAA01000053.1, on the reverse strand, counting down.
TTTCCAGCGGCTCTGGCACAGGCGCTGCTTTTGCTCCTCGCTCCAGCGTTTATCGGCAATGGGTTCACCGGCCAGGTTTATGACCGCGTCAAAGGCGTCGAGATTCTGTAAGCCGTCGAGCCCTTTGAGCAGCACGACGCGGTTATCCAGCCGCTTGCGGGCCTTTTCCGGCGAACGTGTCGCGACCGAAATAGTATGGCCCAGTTCGAGCAGGCGAGATATCAGGTGGCGGCCAATTAATCCGCTGCCGCCGGTAATCAGGATCTCCATACGTTCCTCCCACCAGGAAACACTTACCGCCGCCAGCTCAGGGTCATGGATACCGAGTCGGCGTAACGGAGCGCGTGAAGTTTATCGATCTCCACTTCAGCATATGTCACCCACGGGTGGGCGCATGCGATATTCAGCACATCCTGAGTTAATTTTTCCAGCAGCGAGAAGCGGTTATTCTCGACCTGCTGGATGATTTCTTTGGTCACGGTGCGGTAGTTAAGCGCATCGTTGATGTCCTCACTTGCCCTTGCTTTGCCCGCAGGGTAGTGAAGAGCGATGTTAATCACGATGTCCTGTCGATTGGCAATCTCTTCTTCTTTGATGCCAATAAAAGTACGCAGGCGCAGGTTTTTAATGCGAATAATGGCGTCTGGTTGCATGGGTGACATTGCAGGTTCCTTATAAGTCTTTTCCCACAACAGGATACACCAGCGCGGGAAAAAACCTGAACCGGGGATTACGCCTTCTCTGCCTGCTGGTAGGCCTTCACGGTGGCAGGGCGGGTGCGTATCCGTTCAAACCAGTTTCTGACCGCCGGGAAATTGGCCAGGTCAACGCGCTGGCGCTCATGGGACACCACCCACGGATAGGTGGCGATGTCCGCAATGCTGTAATCGTGGCCGCCCAGCCACGGCGCTTTTTCAAGCTGCTTGTTGAGCACGCCGTACAGGCGCTGGGTTTCGACCTGATAGCGCTCGATGGCATAGGGAACGGGCTGCGGGGCAAAATGGTTGAAATGGTGATTCTGGCCCAGCATCGGCCCAAAGCCGCCGACCTGCCAGAAAAGCCACTGCAGCGTGGCGTTGCGGACGCGAAGTTCTTTGCTGAGGAGTAACCCGGTTTTGTCCGCCAGATAAAGCAAAATTTCGCCGGACTCAAAGAGGGTTAAAGGCTCGCCGCCGTCGGCTGGCTTGCTATCCACGATGGCAGGAATTTTATTATTCGGTGAGATAGCCAGAAAATCCGGGCGAAACTGTTCGCCTTTGCCGATATCGACCCGGTGGATTTTGTACTCCAGGCCAGCCTCTTCAAGAAACAGGGTAATTTTATGGCCGTTTGGGGTAGGCGCATAATAAAGTTCGATCATGGTCACTCCAGGGGTTAGTCCATTTTGGCAAATGTTTCGAGTATAGAAGTTATTGCTATTTCTGCACCGGAATGGTGCGTTTTAAGCGGATGACAAAACGATTTTTTCGCTCTATGTTCAATAACCTGTCGCGCGAATAAGTGAGGATATGATGAGCCAGCCTGCCATTACGTTGTGGACCGATAGCCACTATTTTAGCCCGTACGCGCTTTCCGTTTTTGTTGCGTTGAAAGAAAAAGGGCTCGCCTTTTCACTGCAAACTGTCGATCTCGCCAGCGGTCAGAATTTAAAGCCGGGCTGGAAGGGTTTCGATCTCACTCGTCGCGTGCCCGTGCTGGCCGTTGGGGATTTTGTGCTCAGCGAATCCTCCGCGATTGATGAGTATCTGGAAGAACGTTTTTCCCCGCCGACTTGGGAGCGTATTTATCCGCATGACATCGAAAAACGCGCGCGTGCGCGCCAGGTTCAGGCGTGGTTGCGTAGCGATCTGATGCCCATCCGGGAAGAACGTTCAACGGCTGTGGTGTTTGCCGGTGAGAAGAAACCAGCGCTTACCTCTGCCGGTATGCAGGCGGCGGAGAAGCTGATCGCCACCGCAGAACTTTTGCTCCCGGAAGGGCAGCAGAATTTATTTAGCGAGTGGTCGATTGCCGATACCGACCTGGCGCTGATGCTTAACCGCCTGATTCTCAATGGGGATGATGTACCGGAGCGGCTTAAAGAGTACGCAGGCTTCCAGTGGCAGCGCGCTTCGGTACAGCTTTGGTTGGCGCTGTCGGCAAAAAACGCAGGCTGATAGAGGCTGGGGAATTCGCTATCATTGGCGGGTCACCCTTACAGGAGCCAGGGATAAATGAAACTGATGTTTGCCTCGGACCTTCACGGTTCGTTACCCGCCACGGAAAAAGTGCTGGAGCGCTTCGTCGAAAGCGGTGCGCAATGGCTGATCGTTTTGGGCGATGTGCTGAATCACGGCCCGCGTAACGCGCTGCCCGAAGGCTACAATCCACCGGCGGTGGCACAGCGCTTAAACAGCGTCGCCGATAAAATTATTGCGGTACGAGGAAATTGTGACAGCGAAGTGGATCAGATGCTGCTTCAGTTTCCCATCACCGCGCCCTGGCAGCAGGTTTTGCTGGCCCGGCAGCGGCTGTTTCTCACCCACGGGCATCTCTATCACCCTGATAACCTGCCGCCTTTATCCGCTGGCGATGTTCTGATTTTCGGCCATACGCATCTTCCGGTTGCAGAAAGGCACGAACAGATCTATTTGTTTAATCCAGGCTCTGTCAGCATACCTAAGGGCGGTTTTGAGGCCAGTTACGGGATGCTGGATGATGGTGTTCTGACCGTTCACACGCTGGAGAGTCATGGGGTTATTGCACAGGTAAGCATTACCCCGTAACGTTGACAGGTTAATCCAATAACGCGCCGTAAGAGCGCCCCTGAATAAGGTTTCCCTGATGGTGGAACAGAGTCATTTTGTCGGCACGGAATGGGTAGATATTGTTAATGAAGACAATGAGGTCATCGCACAGGCCAGCCGCGAGCAAATGCGCGCGCAGCGGCTGCGTCATCGCGCGACCTACATTGTGGTTCATGACGGTATGGGCAAAATTCTGGTGCAGCGTCGTACTGAAATCAAAGACTTCATGCCGGGTATGCTGGATGCCACCGCAGGCGGCGTCGTGCAGGCGGATGAACAGATGCTGGAGTCCGCTCGCCGCGAGGCGGAAGAGGAACTCGGTATTGCAGGCGTGCCTTTTGCCGAACATGGTCAGTTCTACTTCGAAGACAACAGCTGCCGCGTGTGGGGTGGACTCTTTAGCTGCGTTTCCCACGGGCCTTTCGCGCTGCAGGAGGAGGAAGTCAGCGAAGTCAGCTGGATGTCCCCGGAAGAAATCACCGCGCGCTGCGATGAATTTACCCCTGATTCGCTAAAAGCGCTGGCGCTTTGGATGACCCGCAACGCCAAAAATGAGTCACAAAGCGAAGACAGCGAGTAATTGTTTACCCTCACTCCGTTCCTCTTCCCGCCGGAAGGGGACCAGGGTGAGGGGAAATCAGCAGCTGTCACGCATACACAGCGAGGACGCAATAGTCGGGCTGCGATCCCATTGTTCTTCGTTTATTCTCGCCAGCAGCGCTCGTCCTGCCTCAATCCCAATTTTACGGTGCGGTACCGAAATGGTAGTTAGCGCAGGCTGACAAACGCGGCTTACGTCGCTGTCACCAAATCCGACGATGGCTAAGTCGTCAGGGACTTTAATACGTCGACGCTGGCATTCGTACAGCGCGCCGCAGGCCAGTTCATCCGATACGCACACCAGCGCGTCCAGCTCCGGCCAGGCCAGCAAAAATTCAGGCAACTGCGCGGCCCCGGTGGAAAAATTCGGTGGCGCAGCGGCGTTGATCACTCGGTTAGGTGACATGTGGTGGCGCAGCATCGCTTTGTACCAGCCCTGAAGATGCTGCTGGAAAATCCACTGTTCCTGGTTTGCGCACAGCAGGCCGATGCTCTGGTAGCCGCGGTGGATAAGCATTTCCGTCAGTTCAAACATCGCAGCGACGTTATCAATGCCGATGTTCATGTCCAGCGGATCGGTACGCGTCGCACCTATCTCAAGTACAGGAATGCTGGCGTGCCTGAGCCAGCCGCGAACCGTGTCGCTATGCTCAACGCTGAGTAATATTGCCGCCGCGATATTGGACGCCAGCAGCGTTTCCAGCAGCTTCTCTTCCTGCTCCAGCCTGTGCTGGGATTCCGCAAGCACTATCTGATATCCCGCTGGCTGCAGCACCTGCTGGAGGCCGGCAAACATTTCGTTGCAGCCTGATTCGGCGAGGCTGGGTACGACCATCGCAATGGTGTACGAAGAGGCTGACGCCAACGCGCTTGCCGCAAGGTTTGGCATGTAACCCAGCTCGGAAACGGCCGCTTCGATTTTTTCGCGTAATTTGTCGGAAACCTGCTCCGGCGTTCTTAGCGCTCGAGAGACGGTCATGGTACCGACTCCCGCGAGCTGAGCCACATCTGCAAGCGTCACCTTACCGGTACTACGCCGCTTTCGGGTTATGGACATTGTGATTCCTGATTCTCGTACCTGAAAAACGCCAGGCTGACGTTGGCCCCTGAAAAAGAAGGGGAAATATCGCTCAAGTATACGCCTGAAATCGTGCGTCTTAATGCGATTTAACACAATGATTGCAATTTGATAGCGCTATCACAAAACCGAGTGATAGTGATTGGTAGCGCTATCTTTGTGATATTAATCACAGTTAAACCCGAGGCCGTTGAATAAAGTTTGCCCATCATCAACGTCGATTTCGAGAGGCTACCGTGCTTAACCAATGGCTGCATCAGGGGACTATCCAGCTTCACGACAACGCCACTAGCTGGCAGCAGGCGCTGGAAATTAGCGCCCAGCCGCTGCTGAGTGCGGGAATTATTGCCCCACATTACCTGACGGCCATCATGCAACAGCATCAAAAGCTGGGGCCTTATTACGTGCTGGCGCCGGGTCTGGCGATGCCGCACGCTCGCCCCGAGGAAGGTGCCGCCGGGCTTGGGCTGTCGCTGTTAAAGCTGAATCGGGGCGTCAGTTTTCATTCCGAAGGTAACGACCCGGTAGACATTATTATTATGCTGGCGGCACCCGACAGCCACAGCCATATTGAAATGATTTCCGCGCTCGCTGAGCTATTTTCCAGCGACGAAGATATGGCATTACTGCATCAGGCCAATAACCTGGAGGAAATACAAAAAATAATTAATCGATTCTAGTCTTTTAATTTAACACAATGGTTTTTTACGTTGCATTGAAAAATGCGATGCGCTCGTACTCTACTAAAAATATAAGGTAAACACGATGAAGATAATGGCAATCTGCGGTTCCGGCCTTGGCAGTAGCTTTATGGTCGAAATGAATATTAAAAAGGTGCTTAAAAAACTCAATATTGAAGCGGAAGTTGAGCACTCTGATTTATCCTCCGCCACGCCGGGGGCGGCTGATGTATTTGTGATGGCGAAAGACATTGCCGCCAGCGCAAGCCTGCCGGACAGCCAGCTGGTGGTTATCAACAACATCATCGATATCAATGAGCTGGAAAATAAGCTGAGTGCTTATTTTGCTGGCCGTTAATCATAATTAGCGGAGGCGGATATGTTTATCCTTGGCACGCTGAATTTTATTGTTGATATTCTAAAAGTCCCTGCCATTCTCGTCGGTCTGATAGCATTAATTGGTCTTGTGGCGCAAAAGAAGTCATTTTCTGATGTGGTGAAAGGCTCAATTAAAACCGTTCTGGGCTTTATTGTATTGGGCGGCGGTGCAACAGTATTAGTGGGATCTTTAAACCCACTGGGCGGCATGTTCGAACATGCCTTTAATATCCAGGGTATTATTCCTAATAATGAAGCGATCGTTTCTATTGCGCTGGAAAAATACGGTGCATCAACGGCGCTGATCATGGCCTTCGGGATGGTGGCGAACATTATTGTGGCTCGCTTTACCCGCCTGAAGTACATCTTCCTTACCGGGCATCATACGTTCTATATGGCGTGCATGATCAGCGTCATCCTGACGGTGGCGGGCTTTGAAGGCGTGCCGCTGGTGTTTACCGGCTCGCTGATCCTTGGCCTGATCATGGCGTTCTTCCCGGCCATTGCTCAGCGCTATATGCGCCGCATCACCGGTACGGATGACATTGGCTTTGGCCACTTTGGCACGCTTGGCTACGTTTTGTCGGGCTGGATTGGCAGCAAGTGCGGGAAAGGCTCACGCTCAACGGAAGAGATGAACCTGCCGAAGAACCTGAGCTTCCTGCGCGACAGCTCAATCTCCATCTCTCTGACCATGATAGTCATCTACATGATCCTCGCGGTTTGCGCGGGCCAGACCTATGTAGAAGAGAAGCTTAGCGGCGGGCAGAACTTCCTGGTTTACTCCATTATTCAGGCGATTACCTTTGCCGCCGGGGTGTTCATCATCCTGCAGGGCGTGCGCCTGATTCTGGCGGAAATCGTCCCGGCGTTTACCGGCTTCTCCGAGAAGCTGGTGCCAAACGCTCGCCCGGCGCTCGACTGCCCGGTGGTTTACCCTTACGCGCCAAACGCCGTGCTGATTGGCTTCCTGTTTAGCTTCCTTGGCGGCCTTGTTGGGCTGTTCCTGCTGGGGCAGATGAAGCTGGTGCTTATCTTGCCAGGCGTGGTTCCACACTTCTTTACCGGCGCTACCGCTGGCGTCTTTGGTAACGCTACCGGCGGCCGTCGCGGCGCGATGGTGGGCGCTTTCGCCAACGGCTTGCTTATCACCTTCCTGCCAGTCCTGCTGCTGCCTGTGCTGGGGGCGCTTGGCTTCGCCAATACCACCTTCTCCGACGCCGATTTTGGTGTAGTGGGCTTCGTCCTGGGCAACCTTGCTCGTTTCCTGTCGCCTGCGGCGATTACCGCCGTGGTCGTTGCCGTCTTTGCGGTGCTGGTCGGGTTCAACTATCTGGGCAAAGGAAAAGGCACTCCTGCCGTACACACTGAAGATAATACGGGGGCTAAATAATGAATGAACTGGCAGACGTCACGCGGTTTGCGCGCGACATCCGGGTGGAAACGCTGAAGGCGCTCACTCAACTGGGGTTTGGCCACTACGGTGGCAGCATGTCGGTGGTTGAGACGCTGGCGGTACTGTATGGCGACGTGATGACTCTCGATCCGGGCGACCCTGACTGGGCTGAACGTGACTACTTTGTGCTGTCGAAGGGGCATGCTGGCCCGGCGCTGTACAGTACGCTGGCGCTTAAGGGGTATTTCCCGGTTGAGCAACTGGCCACGCTGAATCAGAACGGCACCAGCCTGCCGAGCCATCCTGACCGCCTGAAAACGCGCGGCGTGGACGCCACCACCGGTTCGCTGGGGCAGGGGATTTCGATTGCCGCCGGTATTGCGCTGTCCCACAAGCTGGCGCAGCGGCGTAACCGGGTATTCAGCATTGTTGGTGACGGCGAGCTGAATGAAGGACAGTGCTGGGAGGCTTTCCAGTTTATTGCTCACCATCGCCTCAATAACCTGACGGTTTTTGTCGACTGGAACAAGCAGCAGCTGGACGGCGAGCTGGACGAGATCATCTGCGCATTCGATCTGGAAGAGAAGTTTAGCGCCTTCGGTTTTGACGTGGTGAAGGTGAAAGGCGATGACATCGCTGGTTTGCTGGCGGCGGTCAAGCCCGCGCGCAGCGGCGAACAGCGTCCCCTTATAGTGATCCTCGATAGCGGGAAAGGGCAGGGCGTGCCGTATCTTGAACAGCTGGGTAACTCTCACCATCTCCGCCTGACGGAGCAGTCAAAACAGGCGCTGGAGCAGACCATCGCGCAACTGGAGGCGGAACATGATTAAGGTAAGCCAGACCGGCGGTCAGGATGCCGTTGAGATGCGGAAAATCTATGCCGGGTTTGTTCAGCAGCAGATTAGCGAAGACAGCGGTATTATCGCGCTGGAAGCTGACCTGATGAGTTCGATGGCGATGGACGGCGTACAGCGAGATAACCCGCAGCACGTGATTAACTGCGGCATCATGGAAGCCAACGTGATTGGCGTGGCGGCAGGCCTGTCTCTGACAGGACGTAAGCCGTTTGTTCATACTTTTACCGCCTTCGCCAGCCGCCGCTGCTTTGACCAGCTGTTTATGTCGCTGGATTACCAGCGCAATAACGTCAAGGTTATCGCTTCTGACGCTGGGGTAACGGCCTGTCATAACGGCGGTACCCATATGTCGTTCGAAGATATGGGCATTGTGCGTGGGCTGGCGCACTCCATCGTGCTTGAGGTGACCGACGCGGTGATGTTTAAAGACATTCTGCGTCAGCTGATTGCGCTGGAAGGCTTCTACTGGGTACGCACGATTCGCAAGCAGGCGGCCAACGTGTATGAGGAAGGCTCGACTTTCACCATCGGTAAAGGCAACGTGCTGCGCGATGGGACGGATATCACGCTGATCGCCAACGGGATTATGGTTGCAGAAGCGCTAAAAGCAGCTCAGCAGCTTGAGCAGGAAGGGGTCAGCGCGGCGGTGATCGACATGTTTACCCTCAAGCCCATCGATCGCATGCTGGTGAAGAACTATGCCGAGAAAACCGGGCGTATTGTGACCTGTGAAAACCACAGCATTCACAACGGGCTGGGATCAGCGGTGGCGGAAGTGCTGGTAGAAACCTGCCCGGTGCCGATGCGCAGAGTGGGCGTGAAGGAGCGTTACGGCCAGGTCGGGACGCAGGACTTCCTGCAGCATGAATATGGCCTGACGGCGGCAGATATCGTAAAGGCGGCTAAAGAGCTGCTGTAGCGGTTGAAGCAATAAAAAAGGCAGCCAACCGGCTGCCTTTTTGCGTCTCAGCGGGCTTAAGCTTGCTGAGCGGACTGAATCGCGGTCAGCGCAATGGTGTAGACGATATCGTCAACCAGCGCACCACGGGACAGGTCGTTAACCGGCTTGCGCATGCCCTGCAGCATTGGCCCGATGGAGATCAGGTCTGCAGAACGCTGTACCGCTTTGTAGGTGGTGTTCCCGGTGTTCAGGTCTGGGAAGATGAACACGGTCGCACGGCCCGCAACAGGAGAGTTTGGTGCCTTAGACTTAGCAACGTCAGCCATTACCGCAGCGTCATACTGTAGCGGACCGTCGATGACCAGGTCAGGGCGTTTTTCCTGAGCGATACGGGTAGCTTCACGCACTTTCTCAACGTCGCTACCTGCGCCGGAGTTACCGGTGGAGTAGGAGAGCATGGCAACGCGTGGGTCGATACCGAAAGCGGCAGCGGAGTCAGCGGACTGAATCGCGATTTCTGCCAGCTGTTCTGCGGTTGGATCCGGGTTAATTGCGCAGTCGCCGTAAACGTAAACCTGTTCAGGTAGCAGCATGAAGAACACGGAAGAGACCAGAGAGCTACCCGGTGCGGTTTTGATCAGCTGCAGCGGTGGGCGGATGGTGTTCGCGGTGGTGTGAACAGCACCGGAAACCAGACCGTCAACTTCGTCCTGCTCGAGCATCAGGGTGCCCAGCACCACGTTGTCTTCCAGCTGTTCACGGGCAACGGCTTCGGTCATGCCTTTGCTCTTACGCAGCTCAACCAGACGGGCAACGTAGCTTTCGCGAACCACTTCTGGATCGACGATTTCGATGCCTGCGCCCAGCTCAACGCCCTGCGCCGCAGCAACGCGGGTGATTTCATCCGGGTTACCCAGCAGCACACAGGTCGCGATACCACGTTCAGCACAGATAGCGGCGGCTTTAACGGTACGCGGCTCGTCGCCTTCCGGCAGCACAACGCGTTTACCGGCTTTACGAGCCAGTTCGGTCAGCTGGTAGCGGAACGCTGGAGGAGACAGGCGACGGCTGCGCTCGGAGGTCGCGGTCAGAGATTCGATCCAGTTAGCATCGATGTGGCTTGCCACATATTCCTGCACTTTTTCGATACGCTGATGGTCGTCGGTTTGGACTTCCAGGTTGAAGCTCTGCAGGCTCAGAGATGTCTGCCAGGTGTTGGTGTCAACCATGAACAGCGGCAGGCCGGTGGCGAAAGCACGCTCGCACAGCTTGTTGATGCGCGGGTCCATTTCGTAGCCGCCGGTCAGCAGGATAGCGCCGATTTCAACGCCGTTCATTGCGGCCAGACAGGCGGCAACCAGCACGTCCGGGCGATCTGCGGAGGTTACCAGCAGAGAACCAGGGCGGAAGTGTTCCAGCATGTGCGGGATGCTGCGCGCGCAGAAGGTTACGGACTTCACGCGGCGAGTATTGATATCACCTTCGTTAATGACGGTCGCATTCAGGTGGCGAGCCATGTCGATGGCGCGGGTAGCAATCAGCTCGAAGCTCCACGGCACGCAGCCCAGAACGGGCAGCGGGCTGTCGGCGAAGAGCTGCTTAGGATCAACGTTAGCAATACTTGCTTTCGTGGAGTCGTCGAAGATCTCGGACAGGTCCGGGCGGGTACGACCTTGCTCATCAACCGGGGCGTTCAGTTTGTTAATGATAACGCCGGTGATGTTGGTATTTTTGCTGCCGCCGAAGCTGCTGCGGGTCAGTTCGATACGCTCTTTCAGCTGCTCCGGAGAGTCATTGCCCAGAGACATCACGAAGACGATTTCCGCGTTCAGGGTTTTGGCGATTTCGTAGTTCAGCGCCTGCGCAAACTGATGTTTGCGGGTCGGCACCAGGCCTTCAACCAGCACGACTTCAGCGTCCTGGCTGCTGGCGTGGTAGTTAGCGATGATCTCTTCCATCAGCACGTCCTGCTGGTTGCTGGACAGCAGAGACTCAACGTGGCTCATGCGCAGCGGCTCAGCGGCCGGGATGCTGGAGTTAGCGCGTATGATGCTGGTGGTCTGGTCTGGCGTATCGCCACCGGTGCGCGGCTGGGCGATAGGTTTGAAGACGCTCAGGCGAACGCCTTTTTGTTCCATAGCACGGATAACGCCAAGGCTTACGCTGGTAAGGCCGACGCTGGTTCCGGTAGGGATCAGCATAATAGTACGGGACACGGTATAACCTCTTTCGTTTTCGCGAGCAGGTCTGCTCACTCGACTCAGAAAACAACACCGCCAGCTAAGGCTGGCGGTGAGGGAATCAGGCGGTCAGGCGGGATGCATCCTGAGCGATAACCAGCTCTTCGTTGGTGGTGATAACCACCGCCGGGCGGGTGCCTTCCTTGTTGATGAAGCCAGACTTGCCGAAGCGTGCAGCCAGGTTGCGCTCGTGGTCAACTTCAAAGCCCAGAACGCCCAGTTTGCCCAGGGACAGTTCACGTACCATAGCGGCGTTTTCACCGATACCGCCGGTGAAGACAACGGCGTCCAGACGACCTTCCATCAGCGCGGTGTAAGAACCGATGTATTTCGCCAGGCGGTGGCAGTAAACGTCCATTGCACGTTTAGCGTCTTCTTTGGTGGTGTAGTTGTCTTCAACGTAGCGGCAGTCGCTGGTGACTTCGGTCAGACCCAGCAGGCCGGACTCTTTGGTCAGCATTTTGTTGATGTCTTCCACGCTCATGCCCAGGGCATCGTGCAGGTGGAAGATGATAGCCGGGTCGATGTCGCCGGAGCGGGTACCCATGACCAGGCCTTCCAGCGGGGTCAGGCCCATGGAGGTATCAACACATTTACCGTTACGGATTGCAGAAACGGAACCGCCGTTGCCCAGGTGGCAGGTGATGATGTTCAGTTCATCAACCGGCTTGTTCAGCATTTTTGCGGCTTCCTGAGTCACGTAGAAGTGGCTGGTGCCGTGTGCGCCATAGCGACGAACGCCGTGCTCTTTATACAGTTTGTACGGCAGAGCGTAGAGGAATGATTCTTCCGGCATGGTCTGATGGAACGCGGTGTCGAATACGGCAACGTTTTTATCAGCCAGTTTAGGGAAGGATTTCAGGGCTTCAGCGATACCGATCAGGTGTGCCGGGTTATGCAGCGGTGCAAAAGAGGCAGAATCTTTGATACCCTGAATCACGGAATCATCGATAACAACGGAGCTGGTGTATTTTTCACCGCCGTGTACGATACGGTGACCGATTGCGGTCAGCTGAGCGGACAATTCTGGTTTTTCTGCCAGAATCTTATTAACGATGAAGTTAAGAGCTTCGCTGTGAGCGGCACCTGCACCCAGAGCCGCTTCTTGTTTAGCGCCGTCCAGCTTCCATTTGATGCGGGCTTCAGGAAGGTGGAAACACTCTGCTAAACCAGAAAGGTACTCTTCACCGTTTACAGCATCGATAATTGCGAATTTCAGTGATGAGCTACCGCAGTTCAGAACCAGTACTAGCTTACTCGACATGGAAGTACCTATTTTAAATACGTGGCTAAAAAAACGTCAGTTAGTCTATCAGCGTAGCGCATGATGACGCGGACATTTATGATTAACGTCATGCCAGAAACGTTTTTTCGGCATGACGAAGAAAATTACTCAGAGTTTACGCCATATTCCTGAAGCTGCAGGTCACGGCGATGTAAAAGAATGTTTGACAGCGTGTGGTTTCCCCACTACGGCCATCAAGGCCGGCACAGGGTAGCAGATAGAGGCTCGGAAAGACAAAATTTTTTGAACGATGTCATTTAGAGTTGCTGAGTTGCAAAATTATTTTATTTTTTATATGTAGAGTTGAGGTATGAGCCATGTCGACACCCCAGAATAGCCATGTTAGCTGGTTTAGCCTGTTCGGACGTGGGCAGCACTACTCAAAGACCTGGCCGCTGGATAAGCGCCTGTCGCCGGTGTTTATTGAAAATCGTGTGATTCGCGCTACCCGCTACGCCATTCGTTTTATGCCGCCGCTCGCGGTGTTTACGCTGAGCTGGCAAATTGCGCTGGGCGGCCAGCTTGGTCCCGCGGTGGCAACGGCGCTTTTTGCCTGTAGCCTGCCAATGCAAGGCTTGTGGTGGCTCGGCAAGCGCTCGGTCACGCCTTTACCGCCGTCGACATTACAGTGGTTTTATGAAGTTCGTATGAAACTGCAGGAAGCAGGGCAGGCGCTGGCCCCGGTTGAAGGCAAGCCGGACTACCAGGCGCTGGCGGACGTGCTTAAGCGCGCGTTCAAACAGCTGGATAAAACTTTCCTGGATGATTTGTAATTACCCTACGGTTGCGCATATAAAGGAAGGCATACTTTCTTACAGGTTATCCCCGTCATAACCTGGATTTTTCCATGCACCAAAGGAGTCAGGAAATGGAAATGACTAACGCGCAACGTCTGATTTTATCCAACCAGTATAAGATGATGACGATGATGGACCCGGATAACGCCGAGCGCTATCGTCGCCTGCAAACCATCATCGAACGCGGCTATGGCCTGCAAATGCGCGAGCTCGATCGCGAGTTTGGCGAGCTGAAGGAAGAAACCTGCCGTATCGTCATCGACATCATGGAAATGTACCATGCGCTGCATGTTTCCTGGACCAACCTGAAAGACAGCCAGGACATCGACGAGCGTCGAGTCACCTTTATGGGCTTTGACGCCGCCACCGAAGCCCGCTTCCTGGGCTATGTTCGCTTTATGGTGAATATCGAAGGCCGCTATACCCATTTCGATGCCGGTACCCACGGCTTTAACGCACAAACCCCAATGTGGGACAAATACCAACGAATGCTGAAGGTGTGGCATGCCTGCCCGCGTCAGTATCACTTAAGCGCCAACGAAATTGCGCAGATTATTAACGCCTGAGGAGAGACGCGTAGTGAAGTGTAAAGGTTTCTTGTTTGATTTGGATGGTACGCTGGTTGACTCCCTTCCTGCCGTCGAGCGCGCGTGGGTAAACTGGGCAAAGCGTTTTAATATTTACCCGGAAGAAGTCCTGGGCTTCATCCACGGCAAGCAGGCGATTACCTCACTGCGCCACTTCATGGCCGGTGCCTCCGAGGAAGACATTCAGCAGGAGTTCCTCCGCCTGGAGAAGCTCGAGTCCGAAGATACTGACGGTATTGTGGCCCTGCCCGGTGCCGCTGAACTGTTGGCTCACCTTAACGAAGCCGGGATTCCGTGGGCTATCGTCACGTCAGGGTCTGTACCGGTAGCGTCCGCACGACGCCTGGCGGGCGGGCTGCCTGAGCCCGAAGTCTTTGTTACGGCGGAGCGAGTGGCGCGCGGTAAACCTGAACCGGATGCCTATTTGCTCGGCGCTCAGCTGCTTGGGCTTGAGCCGGAAGAGTGCGTGGTCGTTGAAGATGCGCCGGCTGGCGTGCTTTCTGGCCTTGCGGCGGGCTGCCACGTCATTGCGGTTAACGCACCGGCGGATACGCCACGGCTTGAGCACGTAGATTATGTCCTTACCTCCCTGACCGAGCTGCTCGTCCAGAAATCGCCGGACGGCACGGTTGAAGTGCTAAGAAAACACTAATCCCATGATTTAACCCCGCATTTGCGGGGTTTTTTTATGGCATTCTCGTCTACATTCATTCCATCAATATTCAGTCATTCAGGGACGCGTTTTGAATTCGGAACTCATTTGGGTGTTGTCGTTACTGGCGGTTGCCGTACTGCTGTTCGCCACCGGAAAGATGCGTATGGACGCGGTGGCCCTGTTGGTGATTGTGGCTTTCGTTCTCAGCGGGACGCTCAGCGTCGGCGAAGCCTTTTCCGGGTTTAGCGATCCTAACGTTATCCTGATTGCCGCGCTGTTCATCATTGGTGACGGGCTGGTGCGTACCGGCGTGGCAACCAAAATGGGGAGCTGGCTGGTAGACGTTGCCGGCAGCAGCGAAACCAAGATGCTGATCCTGCTGATGGTCACGGTTGCCGGGCTGGGCGCATTTATGAGCTCGACCGGCGTAGTGGCTATTTTTATTCCGGTGGTTATCAGCGTATCAATGCGAATGAAAATTTCCTCCTCCAGGCTGATGATGCCGCTGAGCTTTGCCGGGCTGATAAGCGGCATGATGACGCTCGTCGCTACGCCGCCCAACCTGGTTATTAACAGCGAACTACTGCGTGAAGGGCTTGAGGGCTTCCAGTTCTTTAGCGTGACGCCGATTGGTCTGGCGGTGTTGGTACTGGGTATCCTTTATATGCTGGTGGTGCGTTTTGCGCTTAAAGGGCAGGGCGAGGAGGCGGGCAAAGAGAGCTGGAGGCGCCGTTCTTTCCGCGACCTGATAAAGGAATACCGCCTGACCGGGCGGGCGCGGCGGTTATCCATTCGCCCTGGTTCACCGATGGTTGGCCATCGCCTCGACGATTTGAAGCTGCGCGAGCGCTACGGCGCAAACGTCATCGGTCTTGAGCGCTGGCGCCGCTTCCGCCGCGTTATCGTTAACGTAACCGGGGGAACTGAATTTCGTGTTCGTGATGTTTTGCTTATCGACATGTCGGCTTCCGAGGTTGATTTGCGCGAGTTTTGCGGCGAGCAAATGCTGGAACCGATGATCCTGCGCGGCGAGTATTTTTCTGACCAGGCGCTGGACGTGGGCATGGCGGAAGTCTCGCTGCTGCCCGAATCTGAACTCACCGGGCAGACCTTACGGGAAATAGCCTTCCGAACCCGCTATGGCCTCAACGTCGTTGGCCTGCGGCGAGACGGTCAGGCGATGGAAGGGCTGCTGGTCGATGAGCCTGTTCAGCTGGGCGATATCATGCTGGTAGTCGGTGACTGGAAGCTGATTAACCAGCTTTCGCAGAAGAACCGCGACTTCCTGGTGCTCAATCTGCCGGTGGAGGAGCGGGACGCTTCTCCTGCCCACAGTCAGGCACCGCACGCGATATTCTGTCTGGCGCTGATGGTCGCGCTGATGCTAACCGACGAAATTCCAAATCCGATTGCCGCGATTATCGCCTGCCTGCTGATGGGCAAGTTCCGCTGTATTGATATGGAGAGTGCCTACAAGGCCATTCACTGGCCGAGCATTATCTTGATTGTCGGGATGATGCCTTTTGCGCTGGCGCTGCAGAAAACCGGCGGGGTGGATTTGATCGTCCACGGGCTGATGGAGTTTGGTGGCGGATATGGCCCTTACATCATGCTGGTGTGCCTGTTTGTGATGTGCGCAACCATCGGATTGTTTATCTCCAATACCGCGACGGCGGTACTGATGGCGCCTATCGCGCTGGCTGCTGCCAAATCGATGGGCGTTTCGCCTTATCCGTTCGCGATGATTGTGGCGATGGCGGCCTCTGCGGCGTTTATGACCCCGGTATCATCGCCGGTAAACACGCTGGTGCTGGGGCCGGGCAACTATAAATTTAGCGACTTCGTGAAGCTTGGCGTGCCGTTTACCGTCATTGTGATGATCGTGAGCGTGGTGATGGTGCCGATGCTGTTCCCGTTCTGATACTTACCCTCACCCCGGCCCTCCCTTTAGGGAGAGGGTTAGGGTGAGGGGAAATGTTTAAAGCGGTGAATCCTGGCTAATTTCATCCAGCGACAGCTGGAAGCTCGGCACAAAGACCTGCATAAAATAGTCCATCTCCGGGCTTTGTCTGTCGGCCAGTGTTTTTTCCAGGCGACTTTTGGCCAGCAGGAACTCGTTATTGCCCGCCGACAGCTCTTCCAGGCATTTCAGGTAGGCGCATAGCGCATCCGCCTGCTTCACCAGCGCTTTCTCTTCTTCGCTATAGCTGTGCTCATCAATCAGCGGAGCCCAGATATCGCGTAGATCTTCCGGCACCATTTCAATCAGCTTCTGTTGGGCAATTTTTTCAATGGCTTTGTATTCGTGCGCGATTTGCGAATTGAAGTATTTTACCGGCGTAGGTAAATCCCCGGTCAGCACTTCGCTGGCGTCGTGGTACATCGCCAGAAGTGCAATTCTTTCAGCGTTAACATTGCCGTCAAACTTGCGATTCTTGATGGCGGCGAGCGCGTGGGCAACCATGGCGACCTGCAGGCTATGCTCGGACACATTCTCGGTGCGGACGTTGCGCATCAGCGGCCAGCGGTTGATCAGTTTCAGGCGGGAGAGGTGGGCAAAGAAATGGCTCTGGCTCATGACGTTCTCGCGGTGACAACTCGGAGACGTCATTGTGAGGGGAGAAGGGGGACATTGCAAATGCCCCCCGACAGGCTTTACTGGTGATAATGCCCGAGGAAACGTCCAAGTTTGGCAATTGACATTTCTAAGTCGTCAACGCGCGGGAGCGTAACAATACGTACGTGATCCGGCCATGGCCAGTTAAAGGCGGTACCCTGAACCAGCAGCACTTTTTCCTGCAGCAGGAAGTCCAGCACCATCTTCTGGTCGTCGTGAATATTGAAGCGCTTCGCGTCAATTTTCGGGAACATATACAGCGCGCCGCGAGGCTTGACGCAGGAGACGCCGGGGATCTCGTTGATCAACTCCCAGGCACAGTTGCGCTGTTCGTAAAGCCGGCCGCCTGGCACGATAAATTCGCTGATGCTTTGGTAGCCTCCCAGCGCGGTTTGAATCGCATGCTGGGCCGGAACGTTGGCGCACAGGCGCATCGAGGCCAGCATTTCCAGACCTTCAATGTAGCCTTTAGCGTGTTTTTTCGGCCCGTTGAGCACCATCCAACCCTGGCGGAAACCGGCAACGCGGTAGGTTTTTGACAGGCCGTTAAAGGTAATCGTCAGCAGGTCCGGCGCCAGCGCGGCGATGGAATGGTGTACCGCCTCGTCATAAAGGATCTTGTCGTAGATTTCATCGGCAAAGATGATCAGATTATGCTGGCGAGCGATTTCAACAATCTCCAGCAGCAGCTCTTTAGAATAAACCGCGCCGGTAGGGTTGTTCGGGTTGATAATCACGATGCCGCGAGTGCGTGGGGTGATTTTGGCGCGGATATCGTCGAGATCCGGGAACCAGTCTGAACTCTCGTCGCACAGGTAATGCACCGCTTTACCGCTGGAGAGAGAAACGGCCGCCGTCCACAGCGGGTAGTCCGGCGCAGGTACCAGCATTTCATCACCGCTGTTAAGCAGCGCCTGCATTGACTGAACAATCAGTTCAGAAACACCGTTACCAATGTAGATATCTTCCGTGGTGACATCCCTCATCCCACGCGCCTGATAGTGCTGCATAATGGCTTTACGGGCGGAGAACAGCCCTTTAGAGTCGCAATACCCCTGGGCAGTGGGAAGATTGCGGATCACATCAACGAGGATTTCATCCGGCGCTTCGAAACCAAATGGCGCGGGGTTACCAATGTTGAGCTTAAGCACTTTATTGCCTTCTTCTTCAAGGCGTTTTGCCTCTTTAAGAACCGGGCCGCGGATGTCATAACAGACATTATCAAGTTTGCTGGATTTTTCGATGGGGGACATGAAGCTTCGACCTTTGTTGTTAATTTCGCGTCCTGCCGTGGAAGCGCACCGCCACAATGTACTCCTGCTGCAGCGAGATTTGAAGGTTGGAGCCTGAAGAATTGCAATTTATCTTTACAGCACAATGTATAAGCGGCAGCGCGTTTTATAAAAATAGAAAAACATAATAACTTATAGTTTGTGTTAGTTTGGTTTAATCGTCTGGTTTATTCTTTTTGAGCAATGCTATTCACTACCGCTGTCGATGGACTGAGTGAGAGGTGCTGCCGATGTGGCGGGTTTGTCGCTAAACATAAGCAAAAATTAATATTCATGCCTGGATCATTACGAGATTAATGACAGAAGAGTTAAAGATATGTATATCAAAAGTCTGGCTGATGGAATAGATAAATACCGCGGCAATTATTAAGTGTCTTTTATTATAGTCTGTGGGCGACTTCAAAAAACGTTGTGAATAATCAACTGGGGTGATACCACAAAAAGAGAATAAGATCAGATAATTCGTAATAAGTGTTATAAAACAGGGGGTTTTACTGTAAGATGACTACGAAAAATGGTAGGTTTTTGATGACGGTGGGCGCGTGAGCGCTGTGTGTTAGCCGTCATTTTTAAATATTACTATTATTATTCAACTGGTTGTGTGGTTAGGCCGGTTTATGCCTCCCGTCGCGTTTCAACCCGTTAAATAATCATATAAAAGCTTATTAAAAGTCGTTTCTTGAAGCTGATTTACAATTATTACCCAGCTTTAAAA
>DWAA01000052.1:0-25523 GCA_018237865.1 Styx infernalis | reverse complement strand
GGTGGTGGATTTGCTCCTGCGTACCACGTCAAGCGGGCTGCAGGACGTAGGCACGCGCGATGGCCTGCGGATCATTGTGCAGTCCTACGCTGTATGGGAAGTCGATAACACGCCTGAGCACGTGCAGCGCTTTATGAGGGCGGTGCAGAATCAGCCGGATGAAGCGGCGCGGCAGATCCGGACCTATTTAGGCTCTGCGCTGGAAACCACCGCCAGCGGCTTCACGCTATCTCAACTGGTGAATACCGACGGTAAACAGGTGCAGCTGGCGCAGTTTGAATCGCATCTTCAGCAGCAAATCAGCCAGCCGCTGCTGCAAAGCTACGGTATCCGGCTGGTGCAGATGGGCACCGAGCGCCTGACGTTGCCTGCCGTCACGCTTAATGCCACCGTTGACCGCATGCGTGCGGAGCGTGAAACCATCGCCATTGAACGCACGGCGGAAGGTAAGCGCGCTGCGGCAGAGATTCGCTCCGCGGCCGATCGCGATGCGCGTATTACGGAGGCGCAGGCTTCGGTAAAAGCGGCGGATATTGAGGCCCAGGCTCAGGTTCAAACGGCTTCAATTTACGGCAAAGCCTACGCCAGCGCGCCGCAGCTTTATAGCCTGCTGCGCCAGATTGATGCCCTCAGCGGCATGGTCAACGCGCAAACCCGGCTGGTGCTGCGGACCGATGCAAAACCGTTCAGCCTGCTGGTTGACGGGCCCCAGATGGATAAAGCAGCGGATAAAAAACCATGACCGAACGGCAAAAACTTGAGCCCGGCGGGCCGTGGACGCAGTCGATACGGCTGGCGTTTATCGCCTTATTTGTGCTGACGCTGTTTGCCGCCGGAGCCTGGCTACTTTCTAACGTCCGTCAGATCCCGGCGGGAAGCAGGGCGGTAGTGCTGCGTTTTGGCGCGGAACAGCGCGTCGCCGAGCCGGGGTTGCTGCTAGCCTGGCCCGCGCCGGTGAATGAAGTGGTGATGGTGCCAGGGCCGGATCGGGTGATTGAACACCGGGTAACCGCGCTGCTGCGTTCGCCTGAGGCGCAAAGTCTGGATATTAACGGCGGCCCGGGCAACGACGCCGTTTCGGGTTCCGGCTTCTTGTTAACCGGCGATGCGGGCGTAGTACAGCTGGATATTAGCGTGTTTTACCGGGTCAGAACGCCGACGGCCTACGTCCTTCAGGACAAACATGTGTTGCCGCTGCTCGACAGGCTGGTTGAGCGCGCGGCGGTGGCGGTCTGTGCTTCACGCGATCTGGATACTATTCTGGTCGCCCGCCCCGAAATGCCCGGCAACGACATGAACGTTGCCCAGCAGCGCGAACAGCTGCGCAGCGACGTGCAGCGCAACATCGAGCAAAACCTGCTGCGGCTTCAGCATTCGGGGAGCGACGCGGGGATTACGCTTGAGCGGGTGACCGTTCAGTCCGCCTTACCGTTAGCAACCGTCACCGCATTCAACGCGGTATTAACCGCCAGCCAGCAGGCGTCGAAAGCGGTGGCGACCGCGCAAAGCGATGCCTCGCTAACGCGCCAGAAGGCGGTGCAGCAGGCTGACCAGATGCTGCAAACCGCCCAGGCAAAAGCGCAGGAAAGCGTGGCTAAAGCGCAGTCGGATACCGCGACTATCGCCCATCTTGCCAGCAACCACGACGATCCAGATTTGCTGGGACGGATTTACCGCCAGCGGATAGCCGAAATTCTGTCCCGGGCCGGATCGGTGATTACCGTATCGCCGCAGGATGACGCCCATCTGATCCTGCAGGGCGTGGCGCAAAAAGAGGCGGATAAACCATGACTTCTTCAGTACAGGCCGGCGGGGCGCTAAGCCGGCAGGAACAGAAACATATTACTCGCCAGCTGCTGCTGGCGCTGATTGCCAGCGGCGCGCTTATTCTTGGCCTGCTTTGGCGCTGGCTGGCTCCTCAGCAGGTTGCCGTCGGTGATTTGCTGCTGGGTACGGCGTCCGTTGTGGTGGCGGTGCCGGTGCTGCGGCATGCGCTTCACAGCCTGCGTTACCCCAGCCTGCACGGGCTGACCGACCAGCTTATTGCGCTGGCCCTGCTGGGGGCGTGGGCGACGGGCGATCTTCTGACGGCCGCGCTGCTGCCGCTGATCATGATTGTCGGACATATTCTTGAGGAGCGCAGCGTAATTGGCTCCCAGGAAGCAATCGAAGCGCTGAGCAAGCTGACGCGTAGCCGAGCCAGGCGCGTTGGTGCAGACGGTCAACTGCAGGATATTGATAACCACGATCTTGAACCCGGCGATGTCGTCGAGGTGCGTGCCGGAGACCATATTCCCGCCGACGGCCTGGTGCTGGAGGGCAAAGCAAGCCTGGATACGGCGCCGATAACCGGCGAGTCGGTACCGCAGGAAGTCGAGCCCGGGGCGGAGGTTTTTGGTGGGGCGATAAACCTTGATGGCCTGCTGCGCGTCCGGGTGACGCGTACCGGAGAAACATCGACGCTGGGGCGCGTAATCGCGCTGATGCAAAGCGCCGAGCAGGCAAGCCCGCCGATAACCCGGCTGCTGGAGCGTCACGCCGCGCGCTATCTGCTGCTGGTATTGATGATTGCCGCCAGTACCTGGTTCCTGACGCAGGATGCCCAGGCGATGCTGGCGGTGCTGGTTGCCGCCTGCCCTTGTGCGCTGGTGCTCTCCGCACCGGCTTCTTCTATTGCCGGGCTGACGGTGGCCGCCCGCCACGGCATTTTAATTCGCGGCGCGGCTTTTCTTGAAGAACTGGCGGAGATCAACGCCGTGGTAGTCGACAAGACCGGTACGCTGACGCACGGCAGACTGCATTTGCAGGCGCTGGCTATTTTTGGCGGAACCGATCCTGTTTTGTTGAAAACCCTTGCGGCCAGCCTCGGGGCGACCAGCAATCACCCGGTAAGTCGGGCTCTGAGCGAGATGGTTTCACGTGAAGCCTGGCTCCCGCTCGATAACGTGCATGAACACCAGGGATTAGGCGTTTCAGCCTCGACTCCGCAGGGTGAGGCAATGCTTGGTCGACGTGAGCTGTTAGCCACAACGCTCGCTGACCTGCCGGAAGTTCCGGAGCACGATGGCCCGATAGTTGGGCTGGCGCTGGATGGTCGCTTTCTTGGCTGGCTGCTGCTGGCAGACAGCCTGCGCGGTGAAGCGGCAACGGCTATGGCGGAGTTGCGGGATCTTGGGTTGAGCCGCCAACTCTTACTGACCGGCGATCGCCAGTCGGTTGCCGACCGGATTGCGCACCAGGTGGGCATCACCGACGTGGTGGCCGGTGCGCTTCCGGCGGATAAGCTGAAGCAGGTGAAGCGGCAAATCGACAGCGGCTACCGGCCTATGGTCATCGGCGATGGTATTAACGATTCGCTGGCCCTGAAGGCCGGCGTAGTGGGCGTGGCGATGGGCGCCGGAGGCTCCGATATTGCGATGTCATCGGCGGATATTGTATTGATTGGCAGCGATCTTCGTCGACTGGGTACCTGCGTGCGCTTAAGCCGCCGCTGTCGCCGGACTTTACAGGTTAACGTCTTTATCGGCCTTGGCTGGACGCTGGCAATTGTTGCGATGGCGGCTTTTGGCTGGCTGGGAGCATCGGGCGCCGTTGTCGCCGCGCTGCTGCATAACCTCAGCACGCTGCTGGTGCTCGGCAATGCTGGAAGACTATTGCGGTTTGAAGAGAAGCTGAGCGAGCAGGCATAAAAAAAACCGCCTTCATGATGAAGGCGGTTTGTTTTTCGGGGCGGTAACTTAGAACGCGTAGTTGAAGTTTGCGCCGTACAGCCAGGCTTTACCTTCAGATTTGAAGGTGTATGGGCCTTCTTCGATATTGACTTTCTGGCCGTGCATGTAGGAAAGACCTACGTCCACAGAAGCGTCTTTGTTAAACGCATACGTGGTACCGGCGCTCAGCCACAGGCGATCCTGGTCCGGAATGGAGATAGAACGCTTGTCGGCCGGAACCGGGCTGTCATCGAACGCGATACCGGTGCGGAACGTCCAGTTGTCGTCCATGTAGTAGGTGGTACCCAGCGCGATGCGGTAAGCATCTTTGAAGCCTTCATCTTTATAGAACAGCGTCTGGCCGTTGCTGCCGGTTGCTTTCAGCTCCTGGAACTGGCTCCAGCTGGTGTAGGTCAGGCTATAGTGGACGGCCCATTTCGGTGCCACTTTGTTATAGCCGGACAGTTCCCACATTTCTGGCAGGTGCAGGCTCAGAGAACCTGGAACGGTTTGACCATTGGTGCCTGAAGGCAGACCAAAGTTAGACAGCAGCGGGTTATAGGCCGCCGGCAGGCTGCTCTTATAGTCGCCGTCGAAGTCAACTTTCACTTCTGAACGGTAGGTAAAGCCGTAGCGGTTATCTTTATCGATTTCATAAAGAATACCGGCGTTCCAGCCAAAGCCCCATTTGTCACCCTTCAGGTGGGCTATCTGAGTATTAGCAGGAATACTGCCGATAGCCTGGCGCTGGGCCGGCGTCAGCGGGGATGCCGGGTTACCAGCAATCAGCTGCGGCAGGTCGCCCGCATAGCGGTCAATTTTTGCTTTCGCATAAACGGCATCAAAGCCCAGACCGAAGCTCCAGTTGCTGTTCAGACGGTAGGCGCCGCTCAGGTTCAGGTTCAGCGTGGTCAGGTCGGTCGTGCCGCCCATTGAGCCAGCGGTGTAGCTGTCATTATATTCGGTGGCCAGGCCGTAGTTAGAGGTGACGGAGGCACCCCAGCCAAACTGGTCGTTAATCGGTGCAACAAAGTGCAGGTTAGGGACCCATGCGGTTGGCGCGATGTTTTTCGCATCGGTGCTTTTACCTGATGGTGATTTCCCGGAGATATCAACGTCCGGGTCAACGAAGATGGCACCGGCGGAGAAAGAAGGGCGATCAAACATCATAATGGTGGCGGGGTTGCGGCTTGCTGAACCCGCGTTATCCGCTACTGCACCTTCCCCCGAATACGCTCGGCCAAGGCCAGAGGAAGAGAACTCGTTTAATTGAAAGCCGGCGGCATACGCCTGGGAAGAGACTATTGCCACTGCAACCGCGAGGGCTGACTTTGCAAACAGGTTTTTCTGGCTCATGACCAAAACCTCATAGATTTATTTTTATGCAAACAATGTTACATACCGTAACAGGAGCGCGAATAGTAGGGACTGATCGGGTACAGAGAAATCAGACCAGTGGCGAGAGTATAGGTCTGACCAGCGAGGATGTTGCAAGTTTGTTTCTAAAGTTTTTCGTGTTTGATCTTAAAAACGCGATCTGGTTGGCAAATTCCGGGGGAACTTCCCGGCAAACGGGGGATGTTATTTGTTTTAGATCATTTTTAAGTGTGATTTCCGTCACTTGTCGGTTTTGTGAAGATTATCAACTGGAGCAGATGCAACCGTGAGCGTAAAATGCCCGCAATTATTTTAACCATTCTCCCTTTTTAAGCCGCATTACAGAGGAAAGCGTGATGAGTAAAAATACCGCCGATGAAACCCCGGTTTGCTGCTGCATTGATGTCGGTTCTATTATCGACAACACCGATTGCATTGCCTCCTTCAGCCGCGTATTTGCTGATAAAGCGCAGGCTGATGAGGTTCTTGCAGCCTTAACGACCAAAGCCCGCGAGGTAGAATCTGAGCCTTGCCAGATTACGCCTCGTTATACCGAAGTCGCCGACGGCGTGCAGTTGGATATCGATTTCCAGTTCAGCTGCCAGGCTGAAACCATGATCTTCCAGCTCGGCCTGCGTTAATTCCTTCTCCCGAACACCCTGCTTTATGCAGGGTGTTTCATTTCGTTATGTAATAATTCGTGTCGCTTCTCCCATTTTTCTCGCCCGCTGGTTGGCTGGATGTGAATTTTTAGTTAAGACTGTGATCAGGTCAGACCACTTTTTGTCTGCAGTCACTTTGTTTAGCGGGGGAGCGTT
Organism: Styx infernalis; assembly: GCA_018237865.1. Lineage (NCBI taxonomy): Eukaryota > Metazoa > Arthropoda > Insecta > Lepidoptera > Riodinidae > Styx > Styx infernalis. The sequence continues at coordinate 19,618 of DWAA01000052.1, read as the reverse complement.
ATGAGTCAGGCACTGCCGTTGATTACCCGCCGGGGCGATCGTATTGCCATTGTCAGTGGTTTACGTACGCCGTTTGCCCGCCAGGCCACGGCTTTCCATGGTATTCCCGCCGTCGATCTCGGCAATATGGTGGTGAGCGAGCTGATGGCGCGCAGCGAAGTGCCGCCCGAAGCTATCGAACAGCTGGTTTTCGGCCAGGTCGTACAGATGCCGGAAGCCCCAAACATAGCCCGCGAAATCGTGCTTGGCACCGGCATGAGCGTGCATACCGACGCCTACAGCGTCAGCCGCGCCTGTGCCACCAGTTTCCAGGCCGTTGCGAACGTGGCCGAAAGCCTGATGGCCGGGACAATCCGGGCCGGGATTGCCGGGGGCGCAGATTCCTCTTCCGTGCTGCCTATTGGCGTCAGCAAAAAGCTGGGCCGCACGCTGGTGGATGCGAATAAAGCCCGTACGCTCGGCCAGCGGCTGAAACTGTTTTCCAAATTACGTCCTCGTGATTTATTGCCGGTTCCTCCGGCGGTGGCTGAATACTCAACCGGCCTGCGCATGGGCGACACCGCCGAGCAGATGGCGAAAACCCACGGCATCAGCCGCGAAATGCAGGATGCACTGGCTCATCGTTCCCACGAGCGTGCCGCGCAGGCCTGGCAGGAAGGCAAGCTTGCGGATGAAGTCATGACGGCGTTTATTCCTCCCTATCGCCAGCCGTTTGCCGAAGATAACAACGTGCGTAAAGGCTCCAGCCTTGCGGATTATGCAAAGCTGCGCCCGGCGTTTGACCGCAAGCACGGTACCGTTACCGCCGCGAACAGTACGCCGCTGACGGATGGCGCGGCGGCGGTGATCCTGATGACCGAATCCCGTGCGAAAGAGCTTGGCCTTAAGCCGCTCGGCTTCCTGCGCAGCTACGCATTTACCGCCATTGATGTCTGGCAGGACATGCTGCTTGGCCCGGCATGGGCTACGCCGCTGGCGCTTGAGCGCGCCGGGATCGCCCTGAATGATCTGACGCTGTTTGATATGCACGAAGCGTTTGCCGCGCAGACGTTAGCCAATTTGAAAATGCTTTCCAGCGAGAATTTCGCCCGCAACGTGCTTGGCCGGGCTCACGCTACTGGTGAAGTGGATGACGCGAAATTTAACGTGCTTGGCGGGTCGATTGCCTACGGGCATCCGTTTGCGGCTACTGGCGCAAGGATGATTACCCAAACGCTGCACGAGCTGCGTCGCCGGGGCGGCGGTTTTGGCCTCGTCACGGCTTGTGCTGCCGGCGGCCTTGGGGCGGCCATGGTTCTGGAGGTAGAGTGATGGAGCAGAAAGGCGCATTCGATTTACACATCCGTCTGGATAACGTTGCCGTGGTTACCATCGACGTGCCTGGCGAGAAGATGAATACCCTGAAAGCCGAGTTCGGCGCCCAGGTACACGGCATTATTAAAAAGCTGCGCGATAACCCGAGCGTGCAGGGGCTGGTGTTTATCTCCGGCAAACCGGACAACTTTATCGCCGGGGCCGACATCAACATGATTGCGGGCTGTAAAACGGCCGAGGAAGCGCAGGAGCTGGCGCGACAGGGGCAGCAGATCATGGCGGAAATCGCCGCGCTGCCGATACCGGTTGTGGCGGCCATCCACGGCGCCTGCCTGGGCGGCGGGCTGGAAATGGCGCTTGCCTGCCATATCCGAATTTGCACCGATTCACCCAAAACGCAGCTTGGCCTGCCGGAAGTGCAGCTTGGCCTGCTGCCGGGGTCAGGTGGCACTCAGCGTTTGCCTCGCCTGATTGGCGTCAGTAACGCGTTGGACATGATTTTGACCGGCAAGCAGCTGCGCCCCCGCCAGGTGCTGAAGCTGGGGCTGGTGGATGACGTGGTGCCGGAGTCCATTCTGCTGGAGGCCGCCGTTGAGCTTGCGCTTAAAGGCCGGAAACCTTCCCGTGAGCTGCCGGTGAAAGAACGCGTACTGGCCGGGCCGCTGGGGCGCTCGCTGCTGTTCAGCCTGGTCAGCAAGAAAACTGAGGAAAAAACGCAGGGCAACTATCCGGCAACCCGGCGCATCATCGACGTTATTCGCACCGGGCTGGAGCAGGGGAGCAAAAGCGGCTATGAGGCCGAGGCAAAAGCGTTCGGCGAGCTGGCAATGTCGTCGGAATCTGCCGCGCTGCGTGGCCTGTTCTTTGCCAGTACCGAATTGAAAAAAGAGTACGGTGGGGAGGCAAAGCCCGGCAAGCTGAATGCGGTGGGTATCCTTGGTGGCGGGCTGATGGGCGGGGGGATTGCCTATGTGACGGCTACTAAAGGCAGGCTCCCGGTGCGCATTAAAGACATTAATAACGAAGGCATTAACCACGCGCTGAAATACAGCTGGGATCTGCTGGACAAAAAAGTTCGCCGCCGCCACATGAAGCCGGCTGAACGTCAGCGCGAGCTGGCCCGCATCTCAGGGGGAACCGATTATCACGGGTTCAGCCAGCGCGATATTGTGGTGGAGGCCGTGTTTGAAGATTTGGCCCTGAAGCAGAAAATGGTGGCTGAAGTAGAGCAGTACGCCGCGCCGCATACCGTTTTTGCCTCAAACACCTCTTCGCTGCCGATTGCTGACATCGCCGCGCAGGCCGCGCGCCCGCAGCAGGTTATTGGCCTGCACTTTTTCAGTCCGGTCGACAAGATGCCGCTGGTTGAGGTGATCCCGCACGCTGGCACCAGCGCGGAAACCATTTCCACGACCGTACAGCTGGCGAAAAAACAGGGCAAAACGCCGATTGTGGTGGGCGACAGCGCCGGGTTTTACGTCAATCGAATTCTCGCCCCTTACATTAACGAAGCGCTGCGCTGCCTGGTTGAAGGTGAGCCCATCGAACGTATCGACGAAGCGCTGGTCAAGTTCGGTTTCCCCGTGGGGCCCGTGCAGCTGTTGGATGACGTTGGGATAGACGTCGGCACTAAAATTATTCCGATTTTGCAGCGCGCCTTCGGCGAGCGCTTCGCCGCGCCTGAAAGCGTGGATGCAATTTTGAAGGACGATCGCAAAGGAAGAAAAAATGGTCGCGGTTTCTATCTTTATCCAGCGAAAGGGCGTAAAAGCAAGAAACAGCCTGATACAGCGATTTACAAGCTTCTGGGTGTGACGCCAAACGGGCGCCAGACACCGGAGCAGATCGCCGAACGCTGCGTGATGATGATGCTCAACGAAGCTGCTCGCTGCCTCGATGAGGGCGTGGTCAGGAGCGCACGGGATGGCGATATTGGCGGTGTGTTCGGCATCGGTTTTCCGCCGTTTTTGGGCGGGCCGTTCAGGTATATGGACAGCCTGGGCGCCGCGAACGTTGTGGCGAAACTACAGCGTTTAGCGAGCCAGCACGGGGAGCGTTTCAAGCCCTGCGAAAGGTTGATTATTATGGCTGAACAACAGCTTAGTTTCTGGCCTGCGCGGAAGCCGCAGCCGGTGGCTGAGCATGACGAAGCGCTGAGCTAAAATCGGAAAATGTACGCTGCAAGGTCATTTTGTAAACAGATATTGACTATACTTGCAGCATTGAGGTAAAAGACAGCGTTTCATTCGATGTACGGATAAGGCACAATGCCCGGCTGCCGTGAACCCCACTTTTTCAGCGTGCGGGTTCAGGCGTTTCTGGTTAACAAAAGCGGTGCAATATGCAAGTTTTTATCATGCGTCACGGCGACGCAGCACTCGATGCTGCCAGCGACTCGGTTCGTCCCTTAACCCAATGTGGGTGTGATGAGTCCCGTCTGATGGCGACCTGGTTAACAGGTCAGGTGGCAAGTATCGAACGTGTTCTGGTGAGCCCTTACCTGCGAGCTGAACAGACCCTGGACGTGGTGCGGGAAGCGCTGAACCTCCCGGAAAAAGAAGACATCCTGCCAGAGCTGCGGCCCTGCGGTGATGTGGGCCTGGTGGGAGATTACCTGCTGGCGCTGGCAAACGAAGGCGTTGAATCCGCGCTGGTGGTTTCCCACCTGCCGCTGGTTGGTTACCTTGTCTCCGAGCTTTGCCCGGAAGAGGCCCCGCCGATGTTTACCACTTCGGCAATTGCCAACGTCACGCTGGATCCGGAATCGGGTAAAGGCGTATTTAACTGGCAGATGAGCCCCTGCAATTTCAGAGTGGCGAAGGCTATCTGATTGCTGTGAGCATGAAAAAAAGAGTCGCGAAAGCGGCTCTTTTTGCTTTTAAAGCGTTAAGGATTTCCCCTTATCCCAAAGGGGCGAGGGGGCTGCTCCCAATCGCTTTCCCCCTCGCCCTTCGGGAGAGGGCCGGGGTGAGGGTGATTTTTCACGCAGAACCTACGGAAGCTCCGGCGGCTGCCACTCTTCAATCTCTATCAGCACCAGCAGCGCGGCATCGCCGCCGTACTCTTTCGGTGCCTGGTGAAACGCGACGATATGCGGGTGCTGCGCCAGCCACAGCGGCGTTTGCTGCTTAAGAACGTGTTTACCGTGGCCGTGCATAACGCAGGCGCAAAACACATGTTCGCGGCGGCAGGCGGCAATCAGCGCGCCCAGTTCCTGTTTAGCCTGTAGCTGGGTCAGGCCGTGTAAATCAAGAAACAGCTCCGGGGAGTAGTCACCGCGACGCAGTTTCTTCAGCTCAAAATGGCTCACGCCCTCACGCACGTAGCGCATTGGCCCTTCGGTCGCCAGACGCGGCTGGAATTCATCCGAAAAATAGTGGCTGGCGTCGGCCTGTTCCTGCAGCAGGCGTTTTACCGGGACTTCCGTTATTTTTTTACGTACCGGGCGGTGAACAATCGTATCCTGAGTCAGTTTTTTGGTGCCGCCCATCAGGCCGCGAAAAAGCGCCTCGTCTTCGGAACTGAGCGGTGATTTCTTTTTCATGCTTATCTCATCTCGCATTCGCTTTGCCGCCAGTTTACCCGCTTTCCCCGCCGGCAATAAAGAAAACGCAAATTTCACCGCCTCCCGGCGTCGATGGGTGCTGATTTGTCGCCTCCTTCATGGCAAACTAGCCGATTATTATTGAACTAGCGTGAGTCGCCTGCGGAGGGCACGTGGATAAAATTTTCGTCGATGAGGCAGTAAACGAGCTGCATACCATTCAGGACATGCTGCGCTGGTCGGTCAGCCGCTTTAGCGCCGCCAACATCTGGTATGGGCACGGCACCGACAATCCATGGGATGAAGCCGTTCAGCTGGTTCTGCCAAGCCTTTACCTGCCGCTGGATATTCCTGAAGATATGCGCATCGCTCGCCTGACGCCAAGCGAGCGCCATCGTATCGTCGAGCGCGTGATTCGCCGCGTGAACGAGCGTATTCCGGTTGCCTATCTGACGAATAAAGCCTGGTTCTGCGGCCACGAGTTCTACGTAGACGAACGCGTGCTGGTCCCGCGTTCCCCAATTGGTGAGCTGATCAATAACCGCTTTGCCGGGATGATCGACCACGAGCCGCAGCATATTCTTGATATGTGTACCGGCAGCGGCTGTATCGGCATCGCCTGCGCCTATGAATTCCCGAATGCGGAAGTGGATATCGTTGATATTTCCCCTGACGCTATCGCCGTGGCCGAACAGAACATTTCCGAACACGGTCTGGATCACAACGTCACGCCGATTCGCTCTGACCTGTTCCGCGACCTGCCTAAAGTGCAGTACGACGTGATTGTCACAAACCCGCCGTACGTTGATGAAGAAGATATGGCCGATCTGCCGGGCGAATATCACTTCGAACCTGAGCTGGGCCTGGCGGCCGGTAGCGATGGCCTGAAACTGGCTCGTCGTATCCTGGCGTGTGCGCCGGACTACCTGGCCGACGGCGGGATCCTGATTTGCGAAGTAGGGAACAGCATGGTGCATCTGATGGATCAATATCCGGAGGTGCCGTTCACCTGGCTTGAATTCGACAACGGCGGCGACGGCGTATTTATGCTGACTAAAGCGCAGCTGATCGAAGCGCGCGAGCACTTCAGCATCTACAAGGATTAATGGCCGAACGTAGACGAGCCTTCGGGCTCGTTTTACTTCCCGAACACAACACAACAACGACAACGGTAAGTAAGGAGCCGTGATGGCTGGTAACAGTATTGGACAGGTTTTTCGCGTAACGACATTTGGTGAATCCCACGGCATCGCGCTGGGCTGCATTGTTGACGGCGTTCCGCCGGGCATCCCGCTGACCGAAGCTGACCTGCAGCACGATCTCGATCGCCGCCGCCCGGGCACCTCGCGCTACACCACCCAGCGCCGTGAACCTGACCAGGTCAAAATTCTCTCCGGCGTGTTTGAAGGCGTGACGACCGGCACAAGCATCGGCCTGCTGATTGAAAATACCGATCAGCGTTCCCAGGATTACAGCGCCATCAAAGACGTATTCCGTCCGGGGCATGCGGATTACACCTACGAACAAAAATACGGCCTGCGCGACTATCGCGGCGGCGGCCGTTCTTCTGCGCGTGAAACCGCCATGCGCGTGGCGGCGGGCGCGATTGCCAAGAAATACCTTGAGCAGAAATTCGGCATTAAAATTCGCGGCTGCCTGACGCAGATGGGCGACATTCCGCTGGAAATGAAAGACTGGGATCAGGTTGAGCAGAACCCGTTCTTCTGTCCGGATCCGGATAAAATTGAAGCGCTGGACGAGCTGATGCGTGGCCTGAAAAAAGAGGGCGACTCTATCGGCGCTAAAGTTACGGTTGTCGCTGACAACGTGCCGCCGGGCCTCGGTGAGCCGGTCTTTGATCGCCTGGATGCAGATATTGCCCACGCGCTGATGAGCATCAACGCGGTGAAAGGTGTGGAAATTGGCGAAGGCTTCGGCGTGGTGAACCTGCGCGGTAGCCAGAACCGTGACGAAATCACCAAACAAGGTTTCCAGAGTAACCATGCGGGCGGCATCCTCGGCGGCATCAGCAGCGGCCAGCAGATTGTGGCGAATATGGCCCTGAAGCCGACCTCAAGCATTACCGTGCCGGGCAAAACCCTTAATCGCGAAGGTGAAGAAGTGGAGATGATTACTCGCGGTCGCCACGATCCGTGCGTAGGGATCCGCGCCGTGCCGATCGCCGAGGCAATGCTCGCTATCGTGCTGATGGATCACCTGCTGCGCCAGCGCGCCCAGAACGCCGACGTTTCTTTCCCGCTGCCTCGCTGGTAAGACGATGAAAAAACTCCTGATCGGGATGCTGGCGCTGGCCGCCAGCGCTCAGGCTTTAGCGGCGACGCCGTGGCAAAAAATCGACCATCCGATTGCCGGTAGCGCGCAGTCTATCGGCGCGTTTTCCAACGGCTGTATCGTTGGCGCTCATGCGTTGCCGCTAGAGGATGCCCGCTATCAGGTAATGCGTCCGGATCAGCGTCGCTATTTTGGTCATCCCGATCTGGTGATGTTTATTCAGCGCCTGAGCAATCAGGTGAGTCAGCTCGGCCTGGGTACGGTGCTGATTGGCGATATGGGCATGGCGGCGGGCGGGCGTTTTAGTTCCGGCCACGCCAGTCATCAGACCGGGCTGGATGTCGATATCTTCCTGCAGCTGCCAAAAGCTCGCTGGACGTCGGCGCAGCTGCTGCGCCCTCAGGCTTTAGACTTAGTTGCCGCAGACGGCAAGCGCGTGGTGCCGTCGCTGTGGAAGCCGGAAATTGACAGCCTGATTAAGCTCGCGGCCAAAGACAATGACGTGACGCGTATCTTCGTGAACCCGGCCATCAAGCAGCGGCTGTGCGAAGATGCCGGGGCCGACCGCGACTGGCTGCGCAAGGTGCGTCCGTGGTTTGCCCACCGCGCCCATATGCACGTTCGCCTGCGTTGCCCGGCTAGCAGCCTCGAGTGCGAAGATCAGCCTCTGCCTCCTCCTGGAGACGGCTGCGGTGCCGAGCTGCAAAGCTGGTTCGCGCCGCCTGCGCCGGGCAGCACGCCACCGAAAAAGACAACGCCACCGCCGCTACCCGCCTCCTGTCAGGCATTACTGGATGAGCACGTTCTCTAACGGATAAGTTAATGGAATGGTTTATGGTGTCCCCGTTGCTGCTGGTGGTGCTGTTTTTTGTCGCCATGCTTGCCGGGTTTATTGATGCGCTTGCGGGCGGCGGTGGGTTGCTGACGGTGCCGGCCTTGCTGGCGGTGGGTATGTCGCCTGCCCAGGCGCTGGCGACCAACAAGCTTCAGGCCTGCGGCGGTTCGGTTTCTGCCTCGCTCTATTTTATTCGCCGCAAGGTGGTCAGCCTTGCCGATCAGAAACTCAATATTCTGATGACCTTTATCGGCTCCACCTGCGGTGCGCTGCTGGTGCAGCACGTGAAGTCCGATATTTTGCGTCAGGTCCTGCCGCTGCTGATTATCGGCATCGGGCTTTATTTTCTGCTGATGCCAAAGCTTGGTGAAGAAGACCGCCAGCGTCGCCTTTATGGCCTGCCGTTTGCTTTAGTTGCCGGGGGCTGCGTCGGTTTTTATGACGGCTTCTTCGGCCCCGGTGCCGGGTCGTTTTACGCGCTGGCCTTTGTGACGCTTTGCGGCTTCAACCTCGCCAAATCTACCGCCCACGCTAAAGTGCTCAACGCCACCTCAAACCTTGGTGGGCTGCTGCTGTTCATCATCGGCGGCAAGGTAATTTGGGGGACCGGCTTCGTGATGATGGCCGGGCAATTTTTAGGGGCGAGAGTGGGTTCACGTCTCGTATTGAGTAAAGGGCAGCGGCTGATCCGGCCGATGATCGTCGTGGTGTCGGCGGTGATGAGCACCAAGCTGCTGTATGACAGCCACGGAGCGGAAGTTCTCTACTGGTTAGGGATAGCCTGAAATGAATAACGATACAATGAGCAAACAGCATCATTATCAGGAGCTGATCGACGTGTTCGATTGCTGCTTCCTGGAAGCGTTTAATACCCGCCTGATTAAGGGCGATGACGAGCCCATCTATCTGCCTGCGGATGACGAATTGCCGTATAACCGCATCGTTTTTGCGCACGGCTACTACGCCAGTGGAATGCATGAGATTTCTCACTGGTGCGTGGCGGGAGCAGAGAGACGCAAGCTGGTGGACTTCGGCTACTGGTATTGCCCGGACGGGCGTGACGCTGAGACCCAGGGCAAGTTTGAAGACGTGGAAGTGAAGCCGCAGGCGCTGGAGTGGATGCTAAGCACTGCAGCAGGCTTCCCGTTTAACGTCAGCTGTGACAACCTGAGCGGTGATTTTGAGCCTGACCGCATCGCCTTCCAGCGTCGGGTACATGCTCAGGTTATGACTTATCTGAAAGAGGGGATCCCTGAACGTCCGGCACGTCTGATTGACGCGTTAAGGGCGTATTATGGCACCCCTGCGCTGGACGCCGGGCAGTTTGCCTGGCCAGAAGACCTAAACTAAAAATCACCTGTATGAAGAGGATGTATGATGATCGCGGAATTTGAGTCACGTATTTTGGCGTTGATTGACGAGATGGTGGAACACGCCAGTGACGACGACCTGTTTGCCAGCGGTTATCTGCGTGGGCACCTTACTCTCGCCGTTGCCGAACTGGAAAACGGTGACGAGCATAAACCCGAAGCGCTGCACGTCGTAGTGACCAACAGTCTGCAAAAGGCGATTCAGGCCGGTGAGCTGTCGCCGCGCGATCAGGCGCTGGTGCTGGGGATGTGGGATACGCTTTTCGAGCAGGCGAAGTTTTAAGACTGACCCTCTCCCAAAAAGGGAGAGGGGATAAAACATCACGGAAGGTCTGATGAGGGGAAAATTATTTCACCGCTTTTCCTTTCAATAATTTTCTCACCCAAAGCCGGTTAGGGTTCAGCGCCGCGAGCGTAACGGCATCCATCGGGATCGGTTCCTCGCTCATCTGTGCTGCCAGAATCTCTGACGCCAGCGGCGCGCTGCAAAGCCCGCGCGATCCGAGCGCACCCAGCATATAAAGGTTGTTATACACCGGAGAGGGCGCCGCATTCTCTTTATTCCCTGCAAGTCCGGCATACTGCTCAAGGGTGGCGTCATAATCCGGAACGCTGCCCACCATCGGTAAATGGTCGCGCGAAGCGCAGCGCACGCCGCAGCGGGCTTCATTCGCCGAAACGTCCACTTCTTTTGCCCATTGTGCATTCGGCAAGCAGTCGATCAGCCGCTGACGATTATGCTGCTGATCTTCTTCGTTCCAGGTCATTTCCTCCTGGCCGCGATGATAGCTGGCGCCGATGCAGTGATGCTGGTTTTGAGGATTAACCGGCGTCAGGTAGCCGTCATAGCAGAGCACCTGGCGGAGCTGGCTTAATCCCTGCGTGGTTGGAATATGGCTGACCTGGCCGCCCACTGAATAAACCGGCAGGTTTTGCGTTTGCGTAAACCGGCTGATTTTATGACCGTTTGCAAGCACGACAGCGCGGTGATGAGCCATTTCCTGCTGAGCAAAATCTATCTTCCAGACGCCGTTATCGGCCGTTAAGTCGGTAACCCGGTGCCCATAGCGGATTTTCAACCCCTGCTGTTCGGCCCGTTCCAGCGCCCCGGCGGTAAGCTGCGCCGGGTAGAGCCAGCCGCCTGGCGGGTAGCTAATTCCGCCGCACTGCGTTTCCACCCCGCAGGTTTGTGCCACGGTTTCAGCATCGACGGCCTTAGCCAGTGAGTCGGGCAGGCCAAGGCCGAGCATCTGCTCGATTTTATGGGCGCTTTTTTCATCCCAGGCGAGCTGGGTTACGCCGCACCAGTCATGGTCAAAGGTCAGCGGAAGGGTATCGTACAGGCGCCGTGCAAAGGTAAACGCAGCCGGGAAAAAGGTCGTCAGCGCGGCATCATGTGCGGTAAGCAGAGGATAAAGCGCCCCCTGGCGGTTGCCGGATGCGCCCTGTGCCGGGGATTCATCTTCGCAATACAGCGTCACCTGCCAGCCTCGTCGCAGCAGAGCAAGGGCGAGAAGCGCACTGGCAATGCCGCCGCCGATAATCGCGGTTTCGCGTTCGTGCGTACCGGGGCGGGCGTACCACGGTGTGCGAACAGGCGTTTCAAACGGCGCTTGCAGCGACCCGACGAGCATCTCACGCTTGCGGCCAAAACCTTTGCTTCGCGTGACGGTGAAGCCAGCTTCGATCAGCCCACGGCGCACAAAGCCTGCAGAGGTAAACGTCGCCAGCGTGCCGCCGGGGCGAGCCATGCGAACCATGGCCTGGAAGAGCTGTGGCGTCCACATATCCGGATTTTTAGAGGGCGCAAAGCCGTCCAGGAACCAGGCATCTACCTGCTGATTCAGCGTGTCATCCAACTGAGATATGAGCTCGTTAATATCCCCAAACCACAGGTCCAGCGTAACGCGTCCGTTGTCCAGCAGCAGGCGGTGGCAGCCGGGCACGGGCAGCGGCCACTGCTGCTGAAGTTCGGCGGCGAAGCGGCTGAGTTCCGGCCAGTGGTTATGGGCCAGCGCCAGGTCAGGCGCGGTGAGGGGGAATTTTTCAAAACTGATAAAATGCAGCCGTTTTAAGCAGGCATCCTCACGTTTCACACAAAATTCATCGAACGCCTGCCATAAAGTCAAAAAGTTAAGGCCGGTGCCAAAACCACTTTCTGCGACCACAAAGAGCGGTCTTTCGTGGGTTGCAAAGCGTTCGGGAAGATGGTTTCCACCGAGGAAGACGTAACGCGTCTCCTCCAGCCCGTTATCGTTAGAGAAGTAAACGTCGTCAAAATCTCGGGATACAGGTGTACCTTCTTCGTTAAAACCGAGGTTGGCGGATTGTATAGGGGAATGTTTCACGTAAGTTGCTCGTGTAGCAGGCAGTGGCTCGATCATAACGGGGCGAGCGGAGCGGCGCAAATTTCCGCACAATTTGGCTGATCGGACTTGTTCGGCTTACAACTGTACGCTATTGTGCCACACGAAATCCTACATAGTGCAGTGAACGAGGTATTTGAATGAAACGTGCAGTGATTACTGGCCTGGGCATTGTATCCAGCATTGGTAATAACCAGCAGGAAGTCCTGGCATCTCTGCGAGAAGGACGCTCCGGGATCACTTTCTCGGAAGAGTTTAAAGAAGCGGGAATGCGTAGCCACATTTGGGGTAACGTCAAGCTGGATACCACCGGGTTGATTGACCGTAAAGTGGTTCGTTTCATGAACGATGCCTCTATCTATGCCTATCTTTCTATGCGTGAGGCCATTGCTGATGCTGGCCTGAGCGAAGAAGTTTATCAGAATAACCCACGCGTTGGCCTGATTGCAGGCTCCGGCGGTTCTTCTAAAGCGCAGGTCTTTGGTGCTGACGCAATGCGTAGCCCGCGTGGCCTGAAAGCGGTGGGTCCTTACGTTGTGACCAAAGCGATGGGTTCTGCGGTTTCCGCCTGCCTCGCAACGCCGTTCAAAATCCACGGCGTGAACTACTCCATCAGCTCCGCCTGTGCGACTTCGGCACACTGTATTGGTAACGCGGTAGAGCAAATTCAGCTGGGCAAGCAGGACATCGTTTTTGCCGGCGGCGGCGAAGAGCTGGGCTGGGAAATGGCCTGTGAGTTCGATGCGATGGGCGCGCTGTCCACCAAATACAACGAAACCCCAGAAAAAGCTTCCCGTACCTATGACACGCACCGTGACGGCTTCATCATCGCAGGCGGCGGCGGTATGGTTGTGGTTGAAGAGTTGGAGCACGCTCTGGCACGTGGTGCACATATCTACGCTGAAATCGTTGGCTACGGCGCAACGTCCGATGGTGCAGACATGGTTGCTCCATCAGGTGAAGGCGCGGTGCGCTGCATGAAGATGGCGATGCAAGGCGTGGATACGCCAATCGACTACCTGAACTCCCACAGGACTTCCACTCCGGTAGGCGACGTGAAAGAACTGGGTGCGATTCGTGAAGTCTTCGCTGACCACAGCCCGGCGATTTCCGCGACCAAAGCAATGACCGGCCACTCTCTGGGCGCCGCAGGCGTACAGGAAGCCATCTATTCTCTGCTGATGCTGGAAAACGGCTTTATCGCGCCAAGCATTAACGTGGAAGAGCTGGACGAGCAGGCTGCCGGCCTGAACATCGTCACCAAAACCACCGATGCGAAGCTGACCACCGTGATGTCCAACAGCTTCGGCTTCGGCGGCACCAACGCTACGCTGGTCATGCGTAAGCTGAATGCTTAATCTCAACTGCTGATTCAGAATGGGGTGCCCTCGGGTGCCCCATTTTTTTGTCTGTTTCTCTGCATTGACAGCCGGTTAGCCGGAAGGCACTATGCATTTCCCTCCATTATCGTTTCGATAATGCGTAAGCGTTTAACGTTAACCAACGCACCCTATAATCTGAACGCTCAGAGGAAAGGGCGCGGGTTAAGTTGCGCCTTGCTCTGAATTTATGGAGTAAGCAGTATGTCTGCGGTACCTGATACCACCCTTAAAACGTCGAAATCGGCGAATACATCGCTCTTCAGAATTACCTTTGCGGTCTTTCTTACCTATATGACGGTTGGCCTGCCGCTGCCCGTTATCCCGCTTTTTGTCCATCAGCAGCTTGGTTACGGCAACATGATGGTTGGCGTGGCGGTGGGCATTCAGTTTCTTGCCACCGTGCTAACCCGAGGCTACGCCGGGCGGCTGGCTGACCAGATGGGCGCCAAACGCTCTGTCCTGCAGGGAATGTTTGCCTGCGGGCTGGCGGGCGTGGCCTATCTGCTTGCCGCGCTGCTGCCGGTCGATCCGGCCGTGAAGTTTGGCCTGCTGATCGTGGGACGACTGATTCTCGGCTTCGGTGAAAGCCAGCTTTTGACCGGGAACCTGACCTGGGGGCTGGGGCTGGTTGGCCCTGGACGCTCCGGCAAGGTGATGTCCTGGAACGGGATGGCCATTTACGGCTCGCTGGCCGCCGGTGCGCCGCTAGGCCTGATGCTCAACGGCCAGTGGGGTTTTGTTGCGCTGGGCGTGACGACCATTGCTCTGCCGCTGATTGGCCTGCTTTTTAACGGCACCGTGAAGCCTGTTCCAGCCCATAAGGGCGAGCGACCTTCTCTGTTTACCGTTGTCGGGCTTATCTGGCAGCCGGGGCTTGGGCTGGCGCTGCAGGGCGTCGGTTTTGCCGTTATTGGCACCTTTGTTTCGCTCTATTTTGCCGCAAACGGCTGGGCTCATGCGGGCTTTACGTTAACGGCTTTCGGCGGCGCGTTTGTTCTGGTGCGCGTGCTGTTCGGCTGGATGCCCGACCGCTACGGCGGCGTGCGCGTGGCGCTGTTCTCTCTTGCCGTCGAAACGGTCGGCCTGCTGCTGCTGTGGCATGCGCCGGACGCCTGGACCGCGTTGCTGGGCGCAGCGCTGACGGGCTGTGGCTGCTCGCTGATTTTCCCGGCTCTGGGCGTTGAAGTGGTTAAGCGCGTTCCGCCACAGGTACGCGGCACCGCACTGGGCGGCTATGCGGCGTTCCAGGATATCTCCTACGGCGTTACCGGGCCGCTTACCGGGATTCTGGCCACTTCCATGGGATACTCGTCGGTATTTATGGCGGGGGCAATCTCTGCGGTGCTGGGGATAGTCGTAACGCTAGCGGCGTTCAGGAAGTAGTTTTTTGGTTTGCTGCCCGTATTCTCCCTCTCCTTTTGGGAGAGGGTTGGGGTGAGGGCGCTATAGCACCAGCCAGAGTAAAATCATCACCACGACCAGCGCCATCAGCGCCAGACCTGGCCTTGCGCTTAGCGCTTTTATCGGCTCGATAATTGCGCTGAACATCGGGTTGTAGATGGGCTGGATATCCCGCACTTCTGTTGCGCCCGGCTGGCGTTCGGCGCGTTTTAAAAACACCTGGTTAAGGATGTCCTGCACCTGAGCGGTCGTCAGCACGCTTTGCGGCGTGGCCTGGAAGCGCTGCTGGCTGTAATCCACTATCTCTTTCCACTCCAGCGGCTCAAGCGGTTGCTTAAGGGCGGCCTGAACGCTGTGCAGCGTTGGCGCAGGCTGCTGGTTCAGCGTTTGCCTGGCCTGTAGCCAGGTGGTCAGCAAGGCGAAATGCTTAGCCGGGATCAATTCGCCGGTTTTCACGCCCGAAAGCTCAAGCATCGACTGCCAGATTTGTTTACCGGACTCGCCCGTCGCTGCGGCGAGCCTGGTGACGAGCTGGTTCAGGCTGTTGTGCTCGGCGGGCAGCAGCGGGCGGTCGGTTGCCGGGCGCTGCTGCGGCTGAGGAATGGCGAGCTGGTTATTTTGCAGCAGCGTCAGTACGGTTTTTAGCTGGTCAGGCGTGAGCTGGCTCAGCGCCGTCTGGCCAAACTGCTGGCGAATAAAGTCGCTCACCGCCTGCCGGTTGTTGCCCTGCGGCAGCAAATCGCTCAACTGCTGAATAATCTGTCGCGTCGCCAGCGTAGTTTGCGCGCTGGTCAGGCGTTGATTCAGGTTTTGTTCGGCGGCCGGGAAATGGCGAGACAGCAGCGGAGTCTCGTTTTTCAGCCCCAGATCGTGTTTAAGGCCGGCCCACACTTCAGCGCTCTGCTGTTGGCTGAGCGCAATGATCCGGGTGATCAAACGCTCCAGCACGGTACGTTGCTGGGTGGAAAGCGGCTGTTCGCCAGCGGCAGAGGGGGCGGAGGGCGGTTCCCCCGGAGGACGCGGCGTGGCGCCCTGAATGGGTTGCATTATTAAATGATCCTTAAGTACGACAAAACATTCGCAAGTTGTTCGTTATGCCCGGACGTCAGATTATGGCACACTATCCGGCCTTATCTCGACGATTAACAGACAGGTACTCAGGTGAAAATCCTCGTTGATGAAAATATGCCCTATGCCCGCGAACTTTTCAGCCGCCTGGGCGAGGTGACCGCCGTGCCGGGGCGTCCGATTCCGGTGGAAGCATTGACGGATGCTGACGCGCTGATGGTGCGTTCGGTCACGAAAGTGAATGCCGAACTGCTGGACGGTAAAGGGATTAAGTTTGTCGGAACGGCCACGGCCGGAACCGATCACGTTGATGAAGCGTATTTGCAAAATGCCGGGGTGGCATTCTATGCGGCCCCTGGCTGTAACGCGATTGCCGTTGTTGAGTATGTGTTCTCTTCTTTATTGATGCTGGCCGAGCGCGACGGTTTTGAGCTGAAAGACAGGACCGTGGGTATTGTTGGCGTGGGTAACGTCGGTTCCCGTCTGCAGGCGCGCCTTGAAGCCTGGGGCGTGCGTACTCTGCTGTGCGATCCGCCGCGTGCCGATCGCGGTGACGAGGGCGATTTCTTGCCGCTGGAAGCGCTGGTGCAGGATGCCGACATCATCACTTTCCACACGCCGTTGTTTAAATCCGGAGATTACAAAACGCTCCACCTGGCCAATGAGGCGCTGATTAGCCGCCTGAAGACTGGCGCTATTCTGATAAATGCCTGCCGTGGCCCGGTCGTAGACAACGCCGCGCTGCTGAAATGCTTAACGGCAGGGCAGAAGCTGAGCGTCGTGCTGGACGTGTGGGAGCCGGAGCCGGATCTCAACGTCGCGCTGCTGGACAAGGTGGACATTGGCACCTCACACATTGCGGGCTATACGCTTGAGGGCAAGGCTCGCGGTACCACGCAGGTCTTTGAAGCTTTTAGCTATTTTATCGGCCAGCCGCAGCAGGTGGCGCTGGATTCGCTGCTGCCCGCGCCGGAGTTTGGCCGTATCACGCTGGCAGGTCCGCTCGATCAGCCGACGCTCAAAAGACTTGTTCATCTGGTGTATGATGTGCGCCGCGACGACGCCCCACTGCGTAAGGTGGCCGGTCAGCCAGGCGAATTCGACAAGCTGCGTAAAAACTACCTGGAGCGCCGCGAGTGGTCATCGCTTTACGTGCAGTGCGATGACGCTACGGCAGCCAATATGCTGCAAAAGCTTGGTTTTAGCGCAATTCATCACCCGCTGAGCTAAGTTTTATCTTCTGGCTCCCTGAGGCGCCGTCTCGGGGAGCATCTGTTTTATTTTCTGGAGTAAACCAACATGTCTGAAGGCTGGAATATTGCCGTTTTAGGCGCCACCGGTGCCGTGGGCTCAGCTTTGTTTGAACTGCTTGCTGAACGTCAGTTCCCGGTTGGTGAATTGTATGCCCTGGCGCGTAGCGAGAGCGCCGGTGAAAACCTGCGTTATGAAGGCAAAACCATCATGGTGCAGGATGCGGCAGAGTTCGACTGGACTCAGGCTCAGCTTGCTTTCTTCGTTGCGGGCGTTGAAGCCTCTGCTCGCTATGTGGAAGAAGCGACAAACGCTGGCTGCCTGGTTATCGACTCCAGCGGCCTGTTTGCGATGGAGCCGGACGTGCCGCTGGTGGTGCCGGACGTGAACCCATTTGTGCTGAGCGATTACCGCAACCGTAACCTGGTTGCCGTGGCGGACAGCCTGACCAGCCAGCTGCTGAGCGCGTTAAAGCCGCTTATTGAGCAGGGCGGCCTGTCCCGCATTCAGGTGACCAGCCTGCTGTCTGCCTCCGCGCGAGGCAAAGTTGCCGTAGACGCGCTGGCGGGGCAGAGCGCGCGCCTGCTGAACGGTATCCCTATCGATGAAGAAGATCTGTTTGGCCGCCAGCTGGCGTTCAACATGCTGCCGCTGGTGCCGGATGCTGAAGGCAGCGTGCGCGAAGAGCGTCGCCTGGTGAATGAAGCACGTAAAGTGCTGCAGGACGACGGCCTGATGATCTCCGCAAGCCTCGTTCAGTCCCCGGTATTCTACGGTCACGCGCAAATCGTTAATTTTGAGGCACTGCGTCCTCTGGCGGCCGAAGAGGCTCGCGATGCGTTTACCCAGGCTGAAGATATTGAGCTGTCTGAAGAGGGCGAATTCCCGACTCAGGTTGCGGATGCTTCCGGTAGCGGCCATCTTTCTATTGGCTGCGTGCACAATGATTACGGGATGCCGGAGCAAATTCAGTTCTGGTCAGTTGCCGATAACGTTCGCTTTGGCGGCGCGCTGATGGCGATAAAAACCGCTGAGAAGCTGGTGCAGGAGTATATGTACTGATGTCCGAAGTGCTAAGCGAAATACCGCTTTATAAAATCGCGCTCGGCATTGAGTACGACGGCAGTAAATATTACGGCTGGCAGCGCCAGAACGAAGTGCGCAGCGTGCAGGAAAAGCTGGAAAAAGCGCTTTCTCAGGTGGCGAATGAGCCGATTAACGTCTTTTGTGCAGGCCGCACCGATGCGGGTGTGCATGCCACCGGCCAGGTGGTGCATTTTGAAACCGCCGCCGTGCGCAAGGATGCCGCCTGGACGATGGGCGTAAATACGAATTTGCCTGGTGACATCGCCGTTCGCTGGGTCAAAGATGTGCCAGCCGAGTTTCACGCCCGGTTTAGCGCCACGGCCCGCCGCTATCGCTACGTGATTTATAATCATCGCCTGCGTCCGGCCATTTTGCAGCAGGGCGTAACCCATTTTCACCTGCCTCTGGATGCGGACAAAATGCATCGTGCCGCGCAGAGCCTGCTGGGTGAGAATGACTTTACCTCGTTCCGTGCGGTGCAGTGCCAGTCGCGCACCCCATGGCGCAATATGATGCACATTACGGTAAACCGCTACGGCGCTTACATCGTGGTGGACATTAAGGCCAACGCTTTTGTTCACCACATGGTGCGCAACATCGTTGGCAGCCTGATGGAAGTGGGCTGCGGTAACCAGGCTGAAACCTGGATGGCTGACCTGCTGGCAATGAAGGACCGCACAAAGGCTGCGGCCACCGCGAAAGCGGAAGGGCTGTATCTGGTGTCGGTGGATTACCCTGACCATTTTGTACTACCGCGTCTCCCGATGGGGCCGCTGTTTTTAGCCGACTGATTGCTGCTTAAGAAAGGAAACTTTGATGGATTTCATCCGCTTTATCATTGACTTCATTTTGCATATCGACGTGCATCTGGCCGAGCTGGTGGCACAATACGGCGTCTGGGTTTACGCTATTTTGTTCCTGATTTTGTTCTGCGAAACCGGGCTGGTGGTGACGCCGTTTTTACCGGGTGATTCGCTACTGTTTGTGGCGGGCGCGCTGGCCTCGCTGGAGACCAACGACCTGAACGTGCATTACATGGTCATTTTGATGGTCATTGCCGCCATCATCGGCGATGCGGTGAACTACACTATCGGGCGGCTGTTTGGCGAGAAGTTGTTCAGTAATCCGAATTCAAAAATCTTCCGCCGCAGTTATCTTGATAAAACTCACGCTTTTTACGAGCGTCACGGCGGAAAAACGATTATCCTCGCGCGCTTCGTGCCGATTGTGCGAACCTTCGCACCGTTTGTCGCCGGGATGGGGCATATGTCCTATCGCCATTTTGCGATCTATAACGTCGTTGGCGCACTGCTGTGGGTCTTGCTGTTCACCTATGCGGGCTACCTGTTTGGTAATCTGCCGGTGGTACAGGAAAACCTGAAGCTGCTGATTGTGGCAATTATCGTGGTTTCGATACTGCCTGGCGTGGTGGAAGTAATCCGCCACAAACGCGCTGCGTCGCGGCAGTCAAAATAATACGTGGCAGCGGTTCGACCACTTTTTTATCCAAAGTCGCGGGCCGTTGTGTTTTAATGAGCACCATTTATGGTCTGGGGCAGGGAACACTGCCACAGAAAAGCTGGTATCGACCAGGTTCAAGCAGAAAGGTCATCAATGAGCTGGATTGAACGAATTCTCAATAAGAGCAATATTACTCCCACCCGTAAGGCGAGCATCCCTGAAGGGGTGTGGACCAAGTGCGATAGCTG